>JAHWFO010031644.1:5635159-5660649 GCA_023313115.1 Rhysida immarginata
CCCCTTGCTTTATATCCTATTGGTTCTTGTATGTATTTACGCTCATTGCTTAACTTGTACCACTGTTCTGTATATATAAAGGCTTGCATGCTTCTTGCTGTATATCCTTGACAAAGCCGGGAATAAATGGCGAAACTAGTTGGAACTCCTGATGTCCCTCTGTTATACTGTAAGGCCACCACCTGTTTAGTTTTAAAAAATTATTAAAAAAATCGCTTCTATCTAATAAAATACCTACTAACCCCCTCTGAAACTTTTTACTATTTATAATATCCCTTTATACAACCCCATTTTTTAAATGATTCTTAATATCACAAACATTTTCCTGCTGGAAACTTAACTACTAACCCTTCATCCGCTTTAGCTCCACCATGAACTTCCATAAAAATTACCATTTTGTTAGTTTTTTAAAAGGATATACAATTCCAAACTTTTATTATAAATTAAAACTCAATATCTGTTATTCAATAACCCCGCCCGAGACCTCACACGTCGGCCAGCTGGCCATACAGGCTCCGGCCAGGGCTCTCTGTAAATTAATTCTAAAGAAATAAAGAAATAAAATAATTTTTCTCGATATTCAAAATTAATTTATTCAAAACTAGTATAAACGGAAGTTAAATATATATGAAATTAAATTTATTGGAGACTTTATTGCTCTTGAAATTCAGAAAACAGCGTTAGTACAAGTTGTATACTTGCATTATTATTTGCGTTTCGCTCCAAATATTTGTTTTCAAATAAAAGTCTCTAAGTAGGAAAATTAATAAAGAAAAATATATTGGAAATTAACTGGAGAATATGTTTAAGTAATAAAAAATTAAAAAGAAATTTAAAAAAATGACTTTTATATCTATTTTAATAACGAAGTTGGTGGCGCGCGGTCCCTGAGACCACACGTCCTATATATGTGAATCTAGGGAAGAAATCATGGATTATGACATACTGACTTCTAGAAGATTCCAAATTGGGAGAATACAGAAGTGGTCATTTGTTTATTTTGGTTTGGATTGGATTGTTTGGTATTACCGTCCTTTTCAACTGCTATGGTCATTTCAGGACGGCGTTATAGGGGCCGCAAATTTTGCCTCGCAAGGGTTCTTTAACGTGCAGCCGGCAAACGACTACACGGGACCAACGGCTTTACTTCCCTTCCGAAGGAAGTGCGTGATCTCAGGATTTCCCCCTGAAAAATCCTCGTCGTCCTCGGTCAGGATCGAACCCGCGTACTCGGACATCAGAGGCGATCACGCAACCCCTGAGCCACCGAGGCCGATATTTGTTTCTTTTAAATTCATAACAAGATATTCACAAAAATGTAGTGATGCGGTCCCTGAGACCGCGCGTCATCTTTGGAGTGTTAAATAGATTTGAAAGTGTACGAATCGTACTTCATTAAATTGACACTACATGGGGTATGATTGCAGCGGTTTGCAGGTACTCACCTTCCTCATGCCAGTTGTCTGATGGCATCGATGCATAAATGAGTAACCAAAGTTGAACTGCGTTCGTACATCAAAATTGTCGTTCTCCACGGCTACAGTGCACGAGAATGTTAAGCCTATAGCTACGGGAAGGATTGGGCAACCGTGCTATACTCTATCGTAAAGTTGGATAGAGGCCTTCAAACAAGGACTCGAGTCAACTGCGAACCTACCACGCAGTGGACGTCCTGTGTCAACTCACAAAGAATGGTGGATGTTAATCCATTTCTGAATTCATTACGCAACTCTGCCATCAGACGACTAACTTGGGGAGAGTGACCACGTGATGTCAACTTTAAAAGTCGTACACTTTCAAATGTATATAGCTATATTTCTATGTTGGAAAGAAGATAAACAGTTGCCATGACTTATGAATCAACCCTCGTAGAACTTATGATTCAGGAAATACTATGACAGCAATCATTGCCAACCATTGCAAACATGCTGAACTATTCTAATGAAAAATTGGCCACATAAAATCGTAATAGCCTCAAATGGGGCAATCGAAACATTTCTCATGGTTGGTTTGGTTTGGTTTGGTTTGTTTGGTATTACCGTCCTTTTCAACTGCCATGATCATTTCAGGATGGCGTTATAGGGGCCGCAAATTTTGCCTCGCAAGGGTTCTTTAACGTGCAGCCTGCAAACGACTACACGGGACCAACGGCTTTACTTCCCTTCCGAAGGAAGTGCGTGATCTCAGGATTTTCCCCCTGAAAAAATCCTCGTCGTCCTCGGCCGGGGTCGAACCCGCGTCCCGCGGGCATCAGAGGCGATCACGCAGCCACTGAGCCACCGAGGCCGATCATTTCTCATGGGGTATATTGATACACTGTATGCATATGCAACAAGCGATAGTGAAATCGATTCGCTGTGCTGAACAAAATTTTTAGAGGAATGGTAACAAAAAAAAAAAAAAGGTTTCCCGTGTGGGAAAAAAGGGGGGGTGGCTTAACCATCATGCATTGCAAAGTGAGATCCACGCTGACATCAATTTGGCGCACCTCAGTGAGGTGCTCAATATAGATGTCGCGTGACCACTTTACAACGTCTGACACACACAGCTTCTTGAAGGTCTGAGCATATCTGCGGGTGCAGATTTTGGTGATGAACTTGTCATTGTCAGGATCCCAGGAACCAAGGGCCCCAACAACGACCGGCTCAACAATCACTGTATGAAAGTTCCTCCTCAAATTGTCCACCAGGTGGGTGTATTTTTCTATCTTCGCTTGCCTGGCCTTCTGGAATGCTTCTTTTGTATTTTCGAAGGGATGTCATTGTGGCGTCGCTGCATCGCATCTGCTTATCGCATGCAGTGGCAGATCACATGTGGCAGAGTTTCATCGGGGTAGCCACAGCGGCGGCAGGATTTGTTGATGGTGTTCCTACCGTGTCGGGCACCGTTGAGGGGAACGAGGTTGAGTCTTACCCTATGAATGAAGCGCCAGTCGGCAAAGCGCGTGTAGAGGCCAGAGAGCATGAAGTGGGAACTTGATGGGGCCTCTGCCACGCACTGCATTACTTTGCCCTGGTTTGGTAGCTGTTGAAGGGCTTCGGCACGCCTGGTGGCAATGGCGAGCCGTAGGGCCATGCATAGGCAGTTCCTCTGAGTATCAATTTGCTCAACATGGGGCTCATTGAGACATCTTCACAAAGGCGAATGCAATTTTTTTTTTTTTACGGACATGAAAATGACTATTGGTCAATTAAAAAAACAAAACAGTAATGTGCTATTTCAAACTATTTTGAAATTTTTAAACTCTTAAAAAATTAAGAAAATTAAAAACTGAAAAATGTATCAACTATACCTAGTCTCCCCTACAATATAATGCAAACTAGAAGATATAATTGATGTAGAAGCAATTATTTTTCGCATAATAAATTATTATTTTATTATTTAATCATTTATTATGAATTGATTCATGAACTCATTAATACATTTCATACGCCTGCTATTTATAATTACTTTTGCTATAATTTTCTTTGCACCTGCAAATTTATAATTGCATATTTACAAAAATCAATATTTACGCAATATTCACATATTATTTCTTTGAAATTTAAAATTTTACAATCTTCTGTTGATTGAATTTCAATTACGATTTGATAATGTAAACAGGAGGTTCCTTATTTCACAGTCCATTTAATAGTCAAAATACAATTCTTGGAAATATAAGTAGACACATAACATCAAGTAAATTACGAAGGCCACGCGAAGTACTTCGGCAATAATATCAATAGTGAATTGTAAAATTCCAATTGGTTCGAGCAACAATTCCAAGAGAGTGTACACCAACCACGGATAGAGAAAGAAGTAGCCTTGACCCAGTGTGCCTAATAACAACATGACTGCCAGGAATACATGTAAGATAGCCAATGAGGTGTAGATTTGCTTTACCGTGTTCATAGGAGTATTTTCTTCTTCATAGGCATTTTCGGCTTCAGTCTGAGACCTTAAATACGATACAGTCTCGAGATACGTTAAAGCCGAATTTAGTTCCAAGAAGATGGCAGCGTAAGCAGCAAATTGTACATGAAATCCGAAAAACGATCCCAGGATTTTAGCATTAAGTGTTAAAAAATTGTAAGGGGCTTTCATCTGATGGGACTCGTTCAACTGCCCCATTCTGTTTAACAAAAAATTCAAAAAGATATTTTACTCCTTAATTTTATTTTCACTTTTTTTTTAAAAAAAAAATTAATATTTTTACTCTTTTATTGGAATTCCTCGTCGAAAGCTTTCTTTTCTGAACGCTATCCTAGCAGCATTCAGCAATATTACGATAATTCCATTGTTATGCTATTAGTATAGTTGTAACTTATTGTCATTGTTTATATCTCCGCAAAGGAAAAATTAGCTATTTAAAATAATACAGGGTGATTACAAAAGAACTTCACACTCTTAAAAATTTATTACATCAAAGCTATTCAGAATATAGACACACCATATACGGATTCTTAAAGAAATTCTCTTGAAGTTTATTGTGATACAATTAAAGATGTTCAATATGCCCCCCTGTAGTCGAATTCGTCCCAAACCCGCATTAACATGTCTCCATCAATCCCACGTATCGCTACCGTAATGCGTTCTTTCAGCTCGTCTAGGTCACGGGGAAGGGGTAGGGTGAAGACCTTGTCCTTTACACGCCCCCATAAAAAGAAATCACCCAGCGGTGGATTGGTCGAGCAAACAATAACCTGGAACTTGCAAAGTGGCCACCGCGGAGCCCCGACCTCACACCTTGTGATTTCTTTTTATGGGGGTGTGTAAAGGACAAGGTCTTCACCCTACCCCTTCCCCGTGACCTAGACGAGCTGAAAGAACGCATTACGATAGCGATACGTGGGATTGATGGAGACATGTTAATGCGGGTTTGGGACGAATTCGACTACAGGGGGGCATATTGAACATCTTTAACTGTGTCCCAATAAACTTCAAGAGTTTTTCTTTAAGAATCCGTATGTGGTGTGTCTATATTCTGAATAGCTTTGATGTAATAAATTTTTAAAAGTGTGAAGTTCTTTTGTAATCACCCTGTATAATGTTTTATAAAGTGGCTAGGCACCACTTTATTCGCCATTCGCCACAGATGGAGAATTTGTTGAAAAGAGTGTAGCTGGAATATCTTGTTAACAATATAGTTTGTGCATGATGGTTCCTGAGATATCCACACCTTTATAAGAAAAACCAACTTTCTGGAACCTCTACAGCCATACAGCCCATATTCAAAAAAATTAGAATATTCGTAAAGTTTTTAAAACCACAGTGTAACGGGGATTTTAATGTAGGTACCGTTAACAGAGAGGGAGAACACTAATAAGTGTATGAATAAATATATTTTAATGAAACTAAGATTAGGCTGCTACACTTGGCAGATATATGATTCAAACCACAGAAATATATTGAATAAAGTTCACTGGACAGTTAAATAAGATACGTTCAATCTGTAGAATCTTGAACATATGAAAAGACGTGGAGGACAATGGCGATAATATCGATAAACTATTGGGCACCAGGGGCAATCCTTCAGTTTCCAATAACGAAGTCTGCTCCGGCGATACTGTCATGAATAGAAAGGCAAAATAATGACCCCATTAATGCGTAGCACCTTCGGAGCAGATCTTAGCCACTATCAAATACTTTAACACTAATCTACTGTCTAGACTTAAATAAGTAACGCTTACATCTAAGCTTTCTCCGCTCAAGCCAGGAACGGAGTGGCCGCGCTTCACGTGACAACGAAAGCCCCCCCGTTATCTGCAAGACGATACGGATAGCTGGCGATCCTCTGGACGTCGCTCTCGTCTGGGCTTGCTTCTATCTTGGTGGCGGCGTAAAATGTCCTTGACGGATATCGTGGCTTACGAAGTTGAGATGGCAAGCTCTGCGATCTCTGCTAGATACTCTGACCTCTATCGCTGGGCCAGGGACCTGAAGTCTCGGCTCTCCCTCTCGCTCGGATATCGGCCACTCGCGGTCGTCCCTCGACGTTAGCTCGGGGCTGCGTCGCAATACTCCTATTGTTCCACGGCGTTTGGACGTGGCACACGGCGACTTCCTCCGTAGCACGGAAACGTGACTGCGTGGCGGGAGAAGAGAACGAAATTCCCTTGGTGGCTTCTCTCTTCCTCAATTCCTTCCGAGTCGTAGCTTCGATTTTACCTCGCCGATCAAACTCTCCATCGGAGGCATTTTTTTTCTCCACACCGTCCCTAATCGAAGCTGAAACCACTCTATCTTTTCTCGCCAACGTCGACGCCCCGCGTTTCCGTCGTCGACTTTTCTTATTGCTCATTGGACGATATCTTCTGTCCTCAACCAATGAGCAATCAGTGGAACCACAGACTCCAGCGGGGGAGGTCGATCGCCGAGCAATCTCTTGCTTGTTCCCGATCGCCTCTCAAATCGTTGACACACAGACACGTAATGATAATTAGTTCTGCTTTATTAGATGCAAATGAAAAATTGCTATAATTGCATTAAAGTTTCGAATATTACCATGAAAACGAAATAGATTTTGTTATTGCAATTGAAAATGATAATACATTTTCCAAAATCAAACAATTAGAATATCATGTTTAATTGGTTCAGAGTATTAAACATTTGCATATAGAGCATTGTACAAGCTTTATAAAAGAATGCTACAAATAAAAATCTTGTTATTCTGAATTAACATTTGATTGTCGTCAAAAATAGCTTTGATATTTGTAATGGACCGTAAAAGTGATATTTCTTCAGCAATACAATAAAGATGTGTACACATCCACAATAAAAGTGTTTAACGTACACATATACGTATTTCAGTCACCCTGTGGACATCTTTCATTGCGATACATAAACTGGACGGACCCAAAAGAAAAATGCTGCATTATTGAACTGCTCACAAGCTCACAAGCCACTGACTATTTCATTCTGTTTGCAATTTATATCAAACATTTATCAAAACAATCGCTGAAACTGCGGTCGAAAGAGGTCGCATCATCTCAATTCCATTCCGCTATTGCAGTTTATTTTTATTACATAAAGACATTGCATGTTACAATTAATTTGCATTGCAAATTTTGAACATTAAAACAGACTCTTAATAAACATAAACTCTTATAGTGAGGAAAAAACTAAGCATTAAAAAGGGAAAAAGTGCAGGAACCATTCTACAGGGTTTTTCAAAGTGAGTGAAGCAAAAAGAAAACATAGCGGTGACCAGTGTAATCAAGATATTTAAAAGAAAAGACGGATATTAAATGAAAGGTAAACTCTCCAAGTTTCATTTGGCAACGCTGAAAAACCCGACAGTTCGAAAACGCTCACTTGGGGTGCATTTCAACCACCTACCTCGGCATACTATCACAGCGGTTGATGGAGCCAATAATATGCTACTGATGCTGTACCCCCCCCCCCCAGACTACCCGACCTAACGGCCTGGGATCTCTTTCTATGGGGCTACGTGAAGGACATCGTCTTCGTACCACATTACTGCATGACTTACAGGAGATTTAAAGCGGCGAATTTCCCAAGCGATCAACGCAATTGGTGAAGGGGTGCTGGCACGTATGTGGGAAGAATTTGAATATCGTTTAGATGTCTGTCGTGTCACAAAGGGCTCCCATATCGAGAGAAACTTGGAAAGTTTATCTTTCATGTAATATACAGATACGTTTTCTTTTTGTATCATTCATTTTGAATACCCCTGTATTATTGAATTAAAGAAAAAGTCATCCGCGAAAGATTCTAATCCCTAAAAAAAAGAGTTTACAAGGTCTGTTTGGATAAATCAAACGCTCATGTGATTCTGAAAAGTTAGACTCTAGTTTCAAATCGTTCATTTCAGTGATTTTTCTTACAACAGTCACAACTAACAGATATTGACAGTTCTATTTAGACCACGATATGCTGTTTCAGATAAAGAGTATTTATAAGTGTATTTAAATGAATTTTTATTACCATTTTTATTATTAAGTAGCGTAAGAATGGAGCACTTATTTGTTTCAAAATGTCCGTCTGTCTGTCTGTCTCCTTCATATTGTCAACATTTTTTTGACAGAAGATTGAAATTCGGAATTTAGCTTACCTTAGACATGCCCCCCTACTTCGCTATTTATTTTGGTTTTGATTGGTGCACTGGGGTCGGAGTTACGGGGGTGGGAGTCAGTGGAGACAAAATCTGGGAGGGGGGGTAAAGGGTGCAGATAAAGGGGTTAAAATAGATCACCGCTACTTTCCTATACCCTCCTCGGGGGTATTAATTTCTTGTTATTTCATGTATGTATCGATGAGTCGAAATTGCGTCTGTGTTATATTGATGTTTGCAGGTTTGCATTTGCAGAAAACAGCAAATCCTTCCTGAATGTGGACAACTGTGTAAGATGGTGAAGGCAGTGCTATGGCATGGGAAAAACCTTTTCTGGCAGATCTTGGGTCCTTTATTCCCATGATACACGTGTAAATGCCACACCATACATAGACACCACTACTGACCAAGCACATCCGTTCATGGTTGCCGAGTATTCCGGGATAGGTGGTCATTTTCAATATGAGAATGCGCTTGCCCACAGAGCCCACATAAGTATGCCAAAGCGTTTTCCTTGATGCAGTGGCCCGAGCATTTCCCGAATCCAGAGCCGGATTTAGCACTCTGCAGAAGACGAATTCAACTCAGAATCCCGTTTTCGGTAGTTTTTCAACTCGAAACTGCATATCATGTGGGGTGTATAGGAAAGTGCTTCGTTTGCTACTCCTTAAATCCAGACCTGCCCGGATATGAATCCCATCGAGCAAATTTGGAGCGACCTGGGACGAGCTTGAAACGCATATCCACACCAGCATCGAATCTCCAGGAAAAGCTTAACAAACGGTTATTTGCAATCCTGGACATTTGCTTTTCATTAAATGTATATTTTAAACTTGTAAGTGCTTTGGTGTGTCCATTATAGTAACTGTCATAATGTAGTCGAGGTCTGATCCGGGGTAGAGGGGTTGTGACCCAACTTAAACTACCTAAAACTACCCTCCCTCCCGCATACGCCTATGAAATTAAATGAAAGCATTTTAAAATATTAAGCCAGTAGAAATGCATTAATATGAAACTGAAATGCATTTCACTAAGCTATACAAAGAATAATGCAAAAGTAAAGTAGGTTTATTCAATCCTAATATAACTATAAATAATTATGTGAAAAGACACGGTAAGTACTTGTACCTTACAAATATGGGTGTCTTGCTGCTCTTAATCAACTGAAAGATCCAATAGGGTCAAACGACTGTACTTTTGCACCATTCTTTTTTAATCGCGTTTTAATTTCTTAAAATGTTTTAGAGTTTGGAACTACAATTTTTAATGTATAAAAAAATTAACATTTCAAATAAGAATTAATTTTTTTTAATTTATACAAAATTTGAATCAGATCTAAATTAAATGCTAAGTTCATGTAAAATTTAAGCTCATTAAAACACATTGCAATGAAATCGGGTTCCTTGTATTAAAGTTCAAATATATGATAATTGATGACAAATAGTTAAAATGCAATTCATAATTCACTTCAAATGTACTTGAAACCAATGTTGAAAACAGTCAGCAGTGTTTCGCCGACACCCAAAGTATCGTCATCGCCATAGTAGTATTCTTGAAAGTACGAATACACAGCTGTCATCAAATAAAGGACAAAGGCCAGGCTTAATAGTTCGACAACAAGATCAACCTTACTTTGCACAACACCAATTGGCTCGACCACCACTTCCACGAGAGTGAACAACAACCAGGGATAAAGAAAGTAGTAACCATGGCCCAAAACTCCTAATAACAGCATCAATCCCAAGAATGCATGGAATATGGATAAGGCGATGTAGACTTGGGCCATTGTGTCCATAATAAAGTTTTCGTAGACATTTTCTGTGTCAGGCATGTGTATGAAATAAAAGGCATATGCAAGAAGTTCAACGGAGAACAAGAACTGCAAGACGATGGCTGTGTAGGCAGCATATTGTAGATCAAGCCAAAAAAACGACTTCAATTCGTAGATATATGTATATAGAAAATTCCAAAATATTTTTTTTAATTTATCCATAATTTTATAGATTCTAGAAAACGTTTCACGCTTTAATTTTGAAGAAAGATTTCACGTTATTATTTGCTTCGAAAAATAATTTTTTACAATGAAGTTTATTTATTTATTACTTTAAATTGTTATCAACAAACATTTTTATATCGCGAATTCTCGACCTCTAGACAATTAATTTCTTGTCTCGATCCCTTTTGTTAAATGTTTAAAAATGCATTTGAGGACTTTTTAAATTTTCCATTGTTTGTTTCTTGTTGTACACAGAGCCAGTGAATTAGAAACATCTATGAAATCTATGATAAAAGCTTTTAATCCGTTTTTTTATGCAAAATAGTTTGAGGTCATGTGATTCAAGCGTGTTCTTATCACCTATTTAAGGAGGAGTTAGACGAGTCTAATCATAGAACCTGATCAGCATGAGGAAAAAGAAGGACTTAACTGACTCCAAAAAGGGATTCTTTGTTGGTCCTCGTCTAACTGGAGCCACAATTGAAACAATGAAAGCAGCTGACGACATTCTCGAAAGGTGCGATATCCAGACTCCTCAACATAACTGGCATAACCTTCCGCCGGGAATTGAAACGGGCCCAAAACGAAAATCTCTGCAAGGAACAGGAAAGTTCGAGTGGTTACGTGAAGAATTGAAGACGGGTATGCGGGCTGATGAATTTGGCGGGAGCTCCATGAAGCAATGGATCCAGCATGCCTTATCAAGACAACTCAGTGGCGTACAGCTGCTTTTGCCGGTACCCTAATATCATGGAAAAGTCGGATGTTTCCCACGGACTATCTGAATATTTTTGCCGAAGAGATCCATCCTGCAAAGACGCATTTTCTTCTTACACGTGAAGGTTTCTTCAAAGACGACATTGATACTGTTCATCGCTTACGGTTGTTACAGCAGTAGTTTTTATTAACTACGAAGATGGTTTCTGTTATTTTTCTTGGGATATGCTGGAACGATATATCTCATAGCAAGATTCTCTTTCAACAAATTTGCGAGAACTTCGGGAATGTCTGGTGAGCGCCTGATCTTCCATTGACTTACAAGTGCTTCAAAACCTCATTGACTCCATGCCAACCTGCATAGAGGTTGTAATTCGAGACAAATAGGTCCAATAAAACATTGAACAGATATTTCTAATTCATTGGCTGGTGTTTGCGAGTTCATTTGATCAAAGATCCTGCATAGCTGCAAGGAATGCATATATAGTTGCCTGAAAGACGTTCTACCTGGTCGTGGGTTCGAATCCCGCCGTGGGCATGGATGTTTGTGTTTGTCCCGGGATGCGTATAGATATAACTTGTGTAAAAGGCGCAAAATGACCATAGTAGTCGACGCCAAAAATTCTAATAAACCAACCAACCAACCAACCCGATTTAGGCTTTCATAGTAGCATCAGATTTGTATATTTTCTCCGACATTATCTTATTTATTATATAAAAAATAATAGTATAGGTTTATTCAAAAAGAAAGAACCGATTTCATAAAGCTATGTTTTATTAAGAAAAAGTACCACACAATTCCAACCTAGCCATGCGTATTCTACTGATACTCAAGTTTTATTCTTGTCCTACAAGTGTTCAATGGGGCAACCGCCCGCAGCACGGGCCACTTCAAAGCGATATGAGAATTTGGCAACACCGCAAGCAGCTGAGGGCAGCGCTCTGTTGGCTAATATTCACAACTTAGAAACCCACTATTTGCAATCGTATGTGACTCATTCCGTGACTGAGAGATAAGGCTTGGAAATCGGTTCATTCTTTTCGAATAACCGTGTATTTTCACTTTGACTTGTTTTCGTACTTTCTCTGAACTTCGTATAAAGAAAGTAAAGAAGTCAATTTAACAGTCTCGTATTATAGCTGATGAAAAACATTTTCCATATATCCGTCCTATTTAATAAAAAATTGTTAAAAATCTTAGAGCTCTCCTATAAAATCTCATCGTTAAATTCAAATGCATGTCCATAAATGGAAGTTGTTTCATCTGTATATACTGACGAAAAACATGTTGGGTCAAAAATGTTCAATATGAATATATGTAGCCGGGATTTTTAATCATTAAAAGCATAAACTGGTTATAACACATTTCCAGTTGGCAAGCACGAGAAGAAATATAGGACGCGTCCTTTAATATGAGCAAATGGAAAACACTCTCAGTTCCGTATTCCCCTTTTCACCTTTTTGCCAAACTTGAAACGCTATGAAAACTGTGTCATTGTTCTAAAGATTCTTTACCAGAAGGAAGTAAAACGTTATTAAAAAAAGTGGTTTTATGAATTAATTTTACTCAGATTTGTTTACAAATAAAAGAAGATAAACTGAATTCGCATGAAAAGCTGCTATTGTTAATTTTCTTACAAAATATTCAAGACTATATATTAATTAATTGGTATTTTTCTTTATTTGAATTAAATGATTGAACTTGTTTAAAGAAATTAGGCGCATATCACATTTTTAAGAATACATACATTAGATCGCTACATTCTATAATGTACAACTGATATTTGCTAATTGACCTGTTTCGTAAAAGTGGTCATTATCGATACTGTACTTACTGTAAAATCTGATGCAGAAATATCGCTTTCTTTATCTCTATTTATACCATTAATTTTTATTTTACTGATAAGCATTTTTAAATATTTTTTTCGAAAAACGTAAATTAAGAAAATATAGAGTCCTTGAAAGCTAACTATGATGTCAAAACACCAAATAATCAGAGAAGGAAAATCATAGATTCGAGATATGTTCTTAAAAATCCAGAGAATAATCCAATACAAACCCATAGCCACAACAAGTTTAATTGATACTCGAAACCTATAAGAAATAGAAAAATATTAACATTAAAATCTCTCGTAGTTTACGTGCAGAAATCCAATATACAAATATATTCATTAAAAATATACGACAAAAAGCTTTGTTTCTCTCTCTCTGGTCAATTATTTAATAAACCATTAAGGAATGACATAACCAAGTACCGAAAGGTTAAACTAAACCATTCGCGGAACCATATTTTACTAAAGGTTAAACTAAACCGCCCTATGTTAATATTGAAAGTTTCTAATGGACCATAATTATCATTAAACCACGTACCTTTGAACCAATTTGGATTATCATTAATTTTATCTTATATTCATTTATGACACATCATTCCAAGTTGTTTGATATATTACATGCCATATCTTAGCATTGAAAGTTCCAATGAACCTCAATGGTTCAGCTAAACCAGGTGCCTTTGAACTAATTACGACTATCATTAATTTTACGTTATATTCATTCATGACACATCATTCCAAGTCGTTTGATATATACCATGCCATATCTTATCATTGAAAATATTTGAGGGTGTCATTAGAGCACGTGCCATTGTTTCGATTTCAAATATTTTCAAAATGGTTCATTCCCGGAACCATATTTATTAATTGGCGAAAATAGTAATTTATATTCGCGTCTATCTCGCCATTACAATTTTTTTGATATATTAATATATCTCTTCATTGAAAATTGCTAGATGATATCGTGAAGGTACCATTTGTGCACGTACTATTGAATCGATTTAGATAATATTTGTGAATGGTTCGTGCCATGAACCATATTCATCGACTGACGAAAACAGATTTTGAAAATCTTTCATAGCCTCGGAGGAGTTAGAGTTACGGACGGATAGACAGACAGACAGACACGTTTCCCCACACTGATAGCATAAAGCACCTTTCGGTACTTAATAATGAATTTAACAAAACCAACTTATAATTAAATTTGACACTTGCTCTTATTTATTTAACTAAGTCATTAAATATACAATTTGAAATAATATTTTGTGAATACTCACAATTGTTTTTGCCTATTTTGGTTGACAGAAGATACGTCTCGACCCATTTTTCGGAATAGAATCACAATACGAATGAACAAAACGATATTGATCAGCATACTGAGGCCTTGCCATATATAGTAGTATGAAAAAGCTTGCAAAAAGCTATCATGGTAGAACCAACAGTCAACTTTAAAACCTGGTCTGAAGTTATCAAGTTCTAGCAATTCTGTTGCAATTGCGAGAGCGGCAAGAATTAATGGTAACCCCCAGCAAATGGCACCATAGCAAAGGAACCGACGGGTCGTAATGGTTCTGGTGACGTTAACACTGTTGAGGGCACGATGTAAATCATATGATTGCGAAGTAATCCAAAAGAAAGCAGAAAGTATTGAAAACTGAGTCAGTGAACTTACGATTAGACACTCAACTTCCGTATTCTCCCCTTTTCCTGGAATGTAACGATATGAAATAGCTAAGAAAGCTATTAACAACATCACCATGTTACATAGCAGAAACCGATTTTTACGAAGCTCGGGTATGAAATTTGATAGGAAGAGTCCCAGTAAAAGAGACAGAACTGACACAATGAGCGCTAGTTTTAAAATAAAAAGTAGAACTTCATAGACTGCTGGCTTGCATAAACACGTAAATTTCTTGTAGAAAAAGAAATCATGCCATTCATATTGAACAAAATATGTTGTTAGATACACACGATATCCGTCATCGTAGAATTTAAGTCTGAAAGGTAGAACATTCCACAAATCGCATTCAGCGAGGTCGCTGCTTAAAGGAAGGCAGACGCGAATGGATCCATCTGGATAGGATATATAAGATGTTTTATTCACATTAAAATTCCATTTTAAAATTAGTAACTCATTATCAGATATTATATTAAATTCATGCGGCATCAACAATAGCACTTTATAAGTTGGAATCATGGATGTGTTGTACGTAGTATTCAAAAATCCTAGTCGTCTGCGGTCACAATCTTCAATGCAAGAATCAAAGGATGGATAAGGTCGTCCTTCGTCGCACGGAACAAAATCCTCGTCGAATAAAAATTCGTGGTAAATCTTTTCATGTATTCTGAAATCATCGAATCCAACAGTTAGATTTGTGAGATTCTTAAAACTTTCGTCGAAAGAATGATCTTGCAGGCGAGCTTTACCGGCCGTTGAATTTACAGTGGACGTTTCTGCACATAGAGTTATTTCACTATTAAAAATCACTTCAAAAAGAATAAGAACATGTAAAACAAGCAAAATAGTCATTTTACTCCTTCCAGAATTCGTAAGGTGTAGGGTTCATATAATTTAAAATCAACGGTAATACACATCCAAACGATAGAAGCAAATATCACTATTACTGATTACATCTCGTTCAAATTCTATGCTTGGCCGATATATTCGCTTAATGAATTATATTAAATTAAAGAAATATTCCTCAAAAAATAAATAATAAAATTTCATTACACATTTGACATCTTCACATCTTCGGAGTGCACTCGCATTTTCTCCTTTGTCTGACCAGAATTTTCTTTAGGAACCTTGAAATGAAGATCTGCACCTTTAGCCTGAAGGATCTTACTTTTTTTTTTTTTTTTTTTTTTTTTTTTTTTTTTTTTTTAAATTACTATTTGCAGTTTCAAAAAAAAGATCTCCCACATATTCCGTTTTTTTTTAAAAACTTCATATGAACTACAGTCGTGAGACAACTATCAATGAAGACGTTCCAAACAAGTGACTGACCTTTTTTGGAGTCATCGGAATGCGAAGGATTCTGAGATGACGATGCAACTAAGATTTTGCGATGCGAACGTTTACACTAAGCAAATTAACATATGTTGAAACAAAATATTTTAAATGTTTAATGGGAAAACATTCTAAGTTAAACATAATTATAATATTCGTAATTCTATATATGCTAGTTTGTATGAAAATGCAATCTCTCCCTTCCTTTTTCTCTTTACCATTAAATATATGAAGTTTTCCTCATTTAAAAATTAACATTTCCTTAGTGAAAGTCACTTATTCCCGAATCAAGTATTTTTGAAAAATCTATTAGTCTTTTTTTTATTATATCATATTTCATGGAAAATATTTATTCAAGCCTCTCACATTCATCATAAAATTTCACCACTTAAAAGAGAATCTTCTACAAATTTTCCAAGGATTTCAATGAATGTTCGCATTAGAAACGTTGATATTTCGTGGTTATTTTCAGGAATTACGAAGAGCAAAGTTGATAAGGGCATATATAAAAAATATTAAAAAATAAAGTTGAAATGGTGGAATGGTATACTCGCGCAGGCCTCCCACTTAATCATGAAAACAAAGAAAAATGAAAAAAAAAATTGCGGAGTAGGGGGGATATTAAATAAAGCCTTCATAACTTAGAATTGGCTCATCAGAGGCAAATAATTTATTTAATTTTATTGAAAATAAAAAAATTAAAAAAAAATTTCTTTGTTGGAGGGGAGGTCGGAGATTTGGGGGGGGGGGGGGAGGTGCCTTAATAACTCCAAAATGGCTAATGAGAGCCGAATAAATTATTTACAGAAAACATTCATCTTTGCGCATTAAAGGTCTTCCAAAATTCCCAGGGGGGGGGGGGGGGCAGGAAGTGAATTTTAGTTGCATTTTCTCGTTCCACATCCCGAAGGTTGCGCCTTATAAACAATCACGTGATCAGTCATCCTTTACTATAAATTAGTCACTGATATAGCATGTGAGTTTGTGTACACTACCATTTCATTGCTTGAAGGTTAAAACTCACTAAACAATCCTTGGCTCTTAAAGAGAACATTTTTTCATGAATTTACGAATACTGCGTCATGTGTTTATGGAAATCGGTATACTTAAACGATTTAAACTAGAATTACTAACAAAATTTTTAGTCACAATGGCGATATACAGGGACTCCGAAGTATGAACTATATTCTTAATAATGGCTAAGTTTTTCAGACTAGGATCGTCTTAAAATTATTCAGCTTCTACATCTTTTGGACATATCTTACAGAAAAGTAATATCAATTGAACCTTGGAGTATGTAACAATAAAACAGGATTCATATGTATTTGAGGCTTCTTCTCTGATATGGATTTCTGATATTAACAGTAACTTTAACTTATTTGTTGAGTTTCATCTACACTATTTAAACTAATGGGTTTCTGGTGCATTAATATTTTATTTAAAAGACATTATTTTAAAAAGAGAGGAAAACTGTTCAAGTTTATGTGACTTATATTAAAAAATTATTAAATAGAAACTAAAGTAATGCTGCAAACATAAGGTAATGATAATCTTATCAGAAAAAATGGAAGGAAAAATTCCACGACCTGCATTCGAACCAGGAACCACTGGTCGAAAGTGCGATATTCCTTTGTGTATACTCTGTACTTTTTTTAAAATAAAGCTGGTGCAATAGATTACTGATTAAGTTATTTTTGAAATTTGTAAATAGGAACTGTCCATTAACTACGTTCGTATTTTTAGAGAAGAGGGTAGTGTTTAACGTAAGACAGAAGAGGGGGAGGTCAGTTAATACGTGAAGCTACATTACGCGTATTTTTGAAATCAAAAATACTAAGACAGTTATTAAATTATCTGAACTTTAAAGTTCAAATGAAAATACGTCTTAACTATGAGGAATAGACAAACTTTCTCCATGATTTGATTACCGGAATTATTTTGAAATATTTAACCTCAAAGTGAATATTATTTCATCCAAGGTAGGGTTTATTACTGTACGAGGGGCGTTCAATAAGTAATGGAACAGAATTTTTTCCTCCGCCAATTTTGTTAAAAAATAAAATATTCAATATATTCCATTCTTTAATCTTTGTGTAAGCACTGTTTCTGTCCCACACGATCAAATGTACACCCGTAAAAAATCAACACATCTACTCGGATTTGAACATAACTCACATCGAAAGTTTATTCTAGGTCTCCTGATGAGTATGATGAAGACTCATGACAACGACCTGGTGGCTGGAATACTGGAGAACTCGATGGAAATGAAGTGTCATACGAAATATAGAAAACCGAGGCATATTCTTGAAGTCAGCTTTGAAGACATTGGCAACGTCTTCTCCCTCCGCCCGTCTTCTGACAATCATCAATCTTATTTTTTTTTCATAAAGTGGAAGACCTCTTGGGTTAGTCAGGCTTTTTGCCTACTTCAGTGCATTTCATTTGGAATTTATTCTCGAAGGGTGAACCTCGTGAAAGCACTGCTTCGTTCCACCTGAACAAATGTATACTAAACTGTTCGATTGTCGTCATTTTACTTCCTATAGATTTGAACCATGCCACTTAGCGGGCGAGAATGTACACTCTATTAATAGCGGTGATAACGTGTGGGTGCTAAATATATTGCGGCGTTGAAACTCCGTTATGGCTGACCTCTCAGATTTCGAAAGTAGCATGGTTGTTGGAGACCGCCTTGCCGGAGCCTCAGTAACACGGCCACACTTGTTGGGGTTGGGAGAAGTACTGTGTTGATTGTTATGACAGCCTATAAGAAACAGGGAAAGATATCGTCTCCCAAGCACAACAGTGGGCGAAAGTCGAAGCTCACTGATAGAGACAGGAGGGTTTGAAGCGGATTGTGGCTAGGAAGCACAAGACAACAGCATCCCAGGGATGAAATCTGAGATGAACACACATCTGCAGGTACCTGTATCAGAGCAAACATATACGACATAGAAATTGGACACAACAATGGGAGAATATTTATCATCTGGTCAGACGAATTGTCGTTCACATTATTCCAGACAAACGGGCGTGTTTACGTTTATGATGTTGACTGTCTCCTTCCTACTATTAAGCATGGAAGGGGATCAGTGATGCTGTGGGGAACGATGTCTTACCGTGATCTCGGCCCACTTGTTGTCCTGCATGGATGGCTTATAGCATAGGACTATGTCAGTATTCTCGTCTACCATCTTCATCCAATGATGCAAACTGTGTTCCCTGATGAACGATTCGTGTTCCAAGACGATAATGCTCCCATTCACACTGCTCCAATTGTCCGAGACTGGTTTAATGAACATTATGATGAACTACAACACCTCGACTGGCCCCTTCAGTCCCCTGATCTTAATTTCATTGAATCTTTGTGGGGGATTTTGGAGACCCAACTGCGCATAAGAATACTCTCTGAATTAGCGACCTTTTTGTATGTTAAACCACTTTATTTGCATTTTTTTGTAAAAGTTCTCATGAACAACACTTTGGAAGCCACTGGTCTAAAAAAATGGACACTCTAGAAAAAATAACTCAAAACATTCAGTCTTTTATTAAAAGAAATGTACAAATTCTTGACAAATTCATCACTTATAATCATACTTCGAAAATAATTGAATAAAATTTTTTGAACCATAATTATTGTTGTTTTATATATGTTTTAGCTGCATGAATTATGCATATTCAATCACGGAGGTGAAATACGGGTTCTGGGTGATATCTTTTGAAATTGCTTTTGGTTCTCTTTTAGTGATGATGCTCATCATTCGGGCATAACTTAAATGAAAAGGGAAAAAACACAAAATCAACTTAAATTGTTAATTGAAAAAGCGGCTAATCATTTTAAGGTGAATCTTATTATCTAAATGAAAATTTCCTGAATTAAATTATAAGTTTTAATTTAAAAATGCAACTGTAATTGTTAAGTGGCATTAAGTAACACCTTTAAGTTTAAAAAAGAATGAAAAAATTAAATGAAAACCTTTTTTATATCCTCCTTGTAGCAATGGAAAAATTCTTCTGGCTGGAAGTACAAATGTAGTCACGAGTATGATTTTAAGCCATATAACGAAATATGTTAAGCATAAAATGTCATGTTAAAGCTATAATAACAACCTATCCATTAAATGTTAAGCAAAAAATAAGAAATGTTATATAAGAAAAAAGCTATTGAATTTTACTTTAAATATACCGTACATGTTTTTTCATCAGCACTGGCAAAAATATTTGAGAGGTTATATTATAAACGCTTATCATCTTATATCTTTTCAAATAACTTTATTTATAGGAATCAACATGGTTTTATGCCAAAGTGGAATACTGATACCGCCCTATTTGAACTTACCGAATATATAACAGCACAAATGCTTAAAAATGAACATGTTATGGCTTTGTTTGTTGATTTTGCTAAAGCATTTGATACAGTTTCAGTACCATTGTTGCTAAAGCAGCTTAGTTCACAATACCATATCTATGGCTTACCCTTGTCATGGATTGCTAGTTTCCTTACAGGAAGAAAATATATATGGCTTATGATGGTCAGACTTCGGATACAATTATAAGAACGTGTGGAGTCCCTCAGGGCTCCATTTTGTCGCCACTTTTGTTTGCATTGTTTATAAATGACCTCCCCGCATTTGTAAAAAATTGTAATGTAATATTGTATGCAGATGATGTTGTGATATTAAATGCTAATAAGAACCCTGTTGAGCTACAGTTTCTTTTAAACCAAAATGCGGAGGCCCTTGCTACTTGGAGTAAGAATAATGGTTTGAAAATTAATATTGATAAAACAAAGGTAATGCTTTTTTACCAACGAAATAAGGCAAATATCTCAATTAATTCATCAATTTTCATTGATTCTCATCGTGTTGGAGTTACTAAAACTTTTAAGTACTTCGGTATAGAATTGACTCATGACTTATCTTGGGATCCGCAAATTGATTCGCTTATAACTAAGCTCAACCGTAATATGGGACTTATTTCCAGACATAGTTAGATTCCTTCAGGCATTTTAAAATTATTATATTATTCATTGATTCATTCTAATTTAACCTTTGGTATTATATTTTGGGGGGCAACTACGAATGCTAATGTAACTAGAATCCTAAAACTGCAGAAGTGGTTCCTTAGGATTCTGTTAAAATTACCACGAAGTACTTCTGTTTCTAATTATTTTGCTCCTAATAACATATTAAGCGTGAATCAGATTATAAACTACAGCTATGTGTCCTTATGTATAAAGCTAAAAACTCTCTTATCCAGTTATCAACTTCAATTATTATTAAGCTAAATAGTGATGTTCACGCTTATTTTACCAGGCGGGCACACAATATTTATCTTCCCTTTGCCAAAAATAATTATGCTGGTAATAAGGTATCACAAATTGGTTTATGTGAGTGGGCCAATTTACCCTATGAACTACGATCAATGACAAATTACTCGAAATTTTATCGTGAGCTAAAACGCCATATTTGTAGCGTCTGTTCTTAGTGACATTTGTTAAGTTTTGTCATCATGGTTTCTTACTGTTACCTTTTGGGTTGGAATATTTTTTGTTAGATTCTTAATATTATTAATATTTTAACACATTTTAGATACATTTTAGACACTTTAATATGTTGTAATTGTATGTATTTATCATTAATGTTTTGTATGTCATGTAGATTTCGGGTCCCTTTAGGAACCTACTTGTGGGTTATATACCATACAGGTTCCATCGGGTACCTATTATATTTGAATAAGAAATAATAAATAATAAATAAAAATTGTTATTATTATTACTATTATTATTATTAAAAAGAAAAGAAACTATTATATCCCAACATTTTTTAATACGGTACCAAAATGGATTCAAACATTGAGATCTTTTAAATTTATAAAAGCAGCATATTATAGATGGAAAGAATATTATTAATTATTTTGGCAAAGTATTATGTTGCTGATCAAGTAATATTGTCATTTTGTCTATAGTATAGTATTGTGAAATTTTTAGTTTTTGTAGTTACATGTATTTGTTGCAATGTATCATATTATCCCATACAAGCCATATATGAGGCTTCGGGATAATTAGTTATAATGTAATTGTTTTTAGTTCTTTGAATAAAAAAAAAAAATTATTATTATTATTATTATTATTATTATTATTATTATTATTATTATTGCCAATTTATTACAATTGTGAATGTATCAATTCACATATATATATTGTGACAATTTTTGATGATAGGTATATTTATCTCATTTAATTACTAATTTTGAATCTTATAATGTATTATGAAATACATACTTAATTATATTGATATTTTTAAAAGCTTTCTTACATAATTATTATCTATATATCCAATTGATGATTTGTGACTTCATGATAAATTATTATATATTCATGAAATTATACAATCATACACTACTAACAACTGACACTAATCCTTATTTGTTATGTATTATATAATTTTTTAAATTTCACTATGTGCTTATTGTGATACGTCACTTTTGTAATCTGAATCATGGAGCCCCCTAAGACCTAACTCGTCGGTTTATTACCATACTGGTCTTAGACGGACTCCGATGTATTGTACCTAACTAATAAATAAATAAATAAATAAATAAATAAAAAATAAAATAAGTTTACATTTCATGTATTCGCCGCAAATTACAAGAGTCGGGGCTAGCACAGAGCCAGGCTCAAAGGGCTTAAGTGAAGAGTGGGGAAAACTTTAATGTCTGTGGTTTAATGTCTGGTTGTAAGAATTTTCTAACAATATGGCATGTGTTTAAGATAGTGACTTTCTGTAGAGTTTTGTAAACGTATGGTTAATATTCATTGTTCAGTGAGTGTGGAATGAATCGCAGTGTGACAAAGATTGATGGTAACAATGTGAACTTTGACGGGGCCTTAAAGACGTTGAATTTCCTTTGCAAGGCTCTTGTAAGTTTGTGACTGTGTTTGTGTATAACGAGCCTCCGGAACACCATTCGGGACTTGTTCAGTCGATGTATCTCTCCTGCTGAATGGTCTGTTGAACTGTACAGGGTGTTTCTGAATAGCATGTAGAAACTTTCAGGGTATGTTCCAGGAACCAAAACAAGCAGAAAATGTCATATCCTAGAAGATAACAAGAAGATATCATAGAAGAAGAGTTACGTATATAGAAGAAGATATCATAAAAATCAGATTCTTCTGGAGGTATTTGAAAACTCTTGTTTATTATGCTCCAGTGCCAGATGTTGTCAGCGGATCCTGGATTGCTGCGTCATCATCCATCATACACCTGGTATTTTCCAACGGGTTCGCCAATCCATGCGGCAACGTGCATAGGCTTCCTTGGAATCTAACGGAGGCCATTTAGAGCATTTGCTATAGCAAGTGTATTGTCTTGTTATGCTATAGAAATAACTCGTGTTATACTGCTAGGAAGAAGAGCTTTCGACCCCATGTTCATATGACATTATGCTTGTTTGGTCTCTGAAAGTTTGTATAGACCATTCAGAAACGCCCTGTATGTCAAGATTTAGGCTACATTTCTTCAAAAAAAGGGGAACCTCTAATCCACAAGAAGAAATGAATCTTTTTTAATTATTTTTTAACTTTGTTTCTCACCGGTATTTCATTTCTCCTTGTGGATTAGAGGTACCCCTTTTTGGTACTTAACCTAACCTAACCATTCCACAGTTTTTGCGTAATTTTGGTATATTTCTTTGCCATTTTTTTCTCTAAGGCTATGCTTTGCTTCCTTTGATCAGATTAGGTTATGGATAATTACAATACAGAAAAGGGGAGAAAAAATTCCGCTACCTAAACACGATCTCGCAGTGGTTTGAAGATAAGGTTTCCCAACTTGCGAGTCGGGGGTCTGGTCTGCCAGAAGTAACTTGTGACTTCATGGAAGTCCATACGGCACCCTATAACAGGTTGGCGGCTCACTGTCCGTGATAGCTCAATTGGTTAGAGAAGCGACAAAGAAAGTCGTGATCCCTGGTTCGAGTCCAGGTTGCGGAATTTTTCTTTGATATTGTAATTAGGATGTGTTTGAAAAATTTTCTTCTTTTTCTTATCCTCTTTTTAGACTATTGATGTTATGGTTCTAGTGTATTTAATCCTTATTTAAGCAAGAGAATAAGTTTCTTGCTTTTGTATCTGGGGTAAAACACGAACCCTAATTTTTAGGTGTATTTCTAACGGTTTCTTATACGCCGACATCATCATCATTATCAGTTTTCTGCTTAAGCAGGTCCTAAATTCCTCTCCTCCATCTTTCTCTATCCTGTGCCGTGCTCTTTTCTTCACAACATCTGTTATCTTTAATCTTCTCCTTCCTCTTTATGCCCTTCCTTCCACAGTACTTTCTTTCACTTCCTTCAGCATGCCGACATATATGGTGTTTATTATTTATTAACTCATAAACAAAGAAATACTGTTCTCCCTTGCACAGTAACTTTATTCGAAGAGAATCGCTTTGTCACCTGTATGAGTGACGATGCTCTTAAATTGAAATGCGTTTCTTCGAATAAAGTTACTGGCAACATGGACTCATATAACTCTTGTATTTATCAACTCACAGGTGCTTGAGCTTCTCCTTTGGAGCAGGTGTCAGAAATCTGATGGATATCATCGTTTTTCTATTAGAAACATAAAAAGAAAAATCAGATTTGAAATTTAAGCATCATTTATTATAATTTTAAATTCTTGCAAGCGTTACACAATAAGGTGCAAAAGTCATGTTATGCTAAGAAATTGTAAAATCTATTATGATCAAATGATATTATACAGGGTGATTCAAATCGTGTGTAAAACAATTTAATGGCGGTATTATAGAGGTCAAGGTAAACACAAAAAGACCTATGAACATGGGTCCGAATTTGAACGATAACTGAGATATGAACAGAAATAAAAATGCCGCCACCAAGATCAACAAGTTAATAACTCAGGTTCTGTAAAGCCTAGATTAATGAAATCTGGAGGAATAACAGGGTACATAAAACTGTGTATACCGTTAAAATTTGATCGAATTCCAACAAGAAGTTTCCGACTTACTCATTCAACATCATAACACTTGTTCACTTGTGAGTAGCCTACTAACCAGCACTTGTTACAATTTTGACTGCGTAACTCGGAAACTGCGTAAGGGAAAGGGTGAGCCTTCTGAATAAATGCACGTTTAACTGTTCGATTGTCGATTGTCATTCGGAAATTAGTACACGCAGCATCCTTTTGTGAAGACACCCAGCTTTCATAGCAACACATAAATTTTCTCTAAAAACTGGCATTTATTTAACTTAATTGACTCTATGAGGCAAATCAAAAAGCATGGATGACAGGAGCCTTGTGGGACCAGTGGTTGAAAAAATTCGATCAACAAATGCGAATGTAGAATCGGAATATTCTTTTGTTTGTGATAACTGATAATTTTGTACTGTTAAATTATACATTCGACACTGTTTAAATCAATTAGTACCTTTTTAGACGAAAATCCCTACTCTAGATAAGTGGATATTTTCTTCCGGTCTCGAGGCTATCCACTTACCGAGATTCGACTGTATTAAAAACTAGCAGAGGACCCGGCGTTGCCCGGGATAATTACGCTTGTAGGTAAACAGAACAACCTCAAAAAGCTAAATTAAACCTCCAAATTGGTTAAATATAGCGAAGGGACTATCCATTCTAAGAAAAATCCGAAAGACAGGAATTTACCCCTTCAATGAAAAAATCCATTCTAGGTGATATACCGGGACTTGATTTACCGAAAAAAAAATTTTTAAAGGCTCACAATGGATGGACCTCTCCAAGGATGCCTTCTAGTCTAAATAATTTTTTACTCACGTAATCTTACGTTAGATGTACACTTGATGTTGCTGCAATTTGCTTTCTTCTTTCGATGTCTTGAAGCA
>JAHWFO010031644.1:5660749-5712691 GCA_023313115.1 Rhysida immarginata
TGCAATTTGCTTTCTTCTTTCGATGTCTTGAAGCAAAAATTGGCCATTCATCACTTTGTGTAGTCTAGCGGTCGCCGATTCTTCTATTTACTTGCTTACCATTTGCTCAATACAGCACGGAGCTAAAGGAGAGCTTCCTCTATCGTCTTTCACTCTTTCTCAATAGTATGCTAACTCATTATCTCCAGTTACTGATTATTTTTAAAGATTTTCAAGAAATTGTTAAGTATTAAGAATTCTTTTTTCTAAGAAAAGCCTGAATAACAGGAATTCTATCATTGAATTCTATATTGCACAAACTTTGCCTTGCATTGTTAGTCATGAGACATATATTGTTGATCCTTGCATAGTGTTGGTGCATTGCGTGTTGACACCATTGTTGATATCTATTGTTGCCCAAACTTTTATTTGCATAGTTGGTCATGAGATATTTCTCATTAATATGCCCTGCCATAACCATTAATATCGATTTTTTATCAATAATTATTATTTTTCGAAATCTGGGGTAGACAGTGACCTTCCTCATGCTTTGAAGGTCATGTATGCGAAATTTTATCAAGATCGGAATAAAACTGTAGATTTGCATAAAAAAACAAACAAACAAACCCACAAACCCACAAACAAACAAAACAAATCTTTATATATATAGAAAGATTTTATCTCTTCCATGGAATTGCTCGAAATGGTAATTCCGAGCTAAGCAGTCTGATTCTTACAGCACTCGAACAAATCCGTACTTGTATACTTTTCACTTTAGTAAATTTCCACCCATTACTCCTTATATCTCTTAATGTCTAGAGAATAACTTGTTATTAGACACTAATTGTAGATTATCCATATTGTGTTTTTTGAAGGAGACGCAAGAGAAATTAACTTACCATTAGAATGAATGGTTCTTGGCTTTCTTTGAATTTGGCGACATCTACTTTATCGTCCTTAGTGATCTGAAATAAATAAAGTGATTATTTCATTTAACATATAAGTTATTAGTGAAACATCCATTTACAGTACATTATTATTTTTTTTATTGCCTATAGTTAACTTTCGTCCTTTCGGACATCTTCAGTAGATTTTGAATTAATTGAAATTCTTTGGATTTATTAAATAGCTAACAATGGCTTTTGACAATAGTTTCCTACTTTAGATGGTTACATTGTTGTTGACTAATATTTAATATACAATATTATATTTTCTTTTGTTGAATAATATTTACATATTTTTTTTCTTAATTTCTATTTAGATTCAGCTTTTAATTGCATATTTCTCTTAATATTTTATTTTTGCTTAAAATTTCTTTCGTTTTTTTCTTCTTTTAAAATTTGGTTGAACAGTAAGTTGCTGTCTATCAATTCAAGTTTATTTAATTTTTCTTGTGGGTAATATTTATTTAGCATAAAGATGATTAAATTTTCAATTATTATAATTTCTCTTTTATCACTTATATTATAAATTAATTTACACGTTTCTTCGAAGTTCCCAATTGTGTGTTTACTTAATAAGATATGTTCTGCGTATTTGGAGAAATAAAAGAAGAAAAAACGAAAGAAATTTTAAGCAAAAATAAAATATTAAGAGAAATATGTAATTAAAAGCTGAATGTAAATAGAAATTAAGAAAAAAATATGTAAATATAATTGAACAAAAGAAAATACAAAGACAACACGTAACCAACTATTACTCTGTCTCATTATATGAAAAAAGCTGCAAGGCAGTGTGGGAAAGCACATCACTACTTTTTCATCTCCGCCCCGTAAAGTAGTTTCCGACTGCGCACGCATAATGCTCAAAAACATGAAGCACTGTTTCAGTTTCATTTTAGCCTCTATGGATTCCGTTTCTTTTTTATTGGCTGCGCGTTGATCTGAATGAGATGACAATTGGTAACGTGGCTTTCCCATTCTGCCTTGCAGCTTTTTTCATATAGTGAGACAGATTTTAAAGTAAGAAACTATTGTCAAAAAGCCATTGTTAGCTATTTAAAAAATCCAAATTTCACTAATAACTTATTATCATAATACAGTAGAAAGTGTGCAGGACCATGAATTCATTTAACAAATGACAAAAAAATTTAAATTTTGCATGAAAGATGATAAGAAATCCCAGTCTTTAAATCCCAGAAAAATTTCGTTATTATTATTATAATTATCATTATTATTGTTATATTGTTATTAAACACAATTATCATTAATGTTGTATTATTAACCAACAGTAGTCTAATATCTAATAATATGGAAGTATAATATTTATATAAATAAATATTTCGCAACCCGTTTCTTATTATTATTGTTAGTTGTTATTATTATCGTATCTTTTTTTACTTACAATTCCTGACTTTTTCATTACGCACCGCATCATTTTCATTGCTTCTTCCTGTGAGGGAAAAAATAATAAAATAATATTTATTTGGTTTTTTAAAAAAATGACCCTTTATATGGATTTTTTTTTCGGGGATAGATATTCTTACTTTCTCTTTCATTTTTTCTTTATCTCCACATTCGAACTCATCGACCGCTTTGACAAACTGAAAATAATAATATTGTTTATTTCACTCTATATTTATCTATTTTTTTCATTATTAAAACTTTATGACTCAATACCAATTTGTACACTCTTAATTTTGAAGTTGTTGCAGGAATTTGAAGTTCTGGGATGAGCAGGACCTTTATTTCTCACTACATGTATTAACTGTGATATTATGGGCCAAATTGATGAAAATCTCCCGAACCGATGAGTACGGAGAAAAGACGATATTGAATAACCCCGTCCTTCACAGACTTCAGGATAATAAGTTAAATTCTAACACAAATTGGCTATAATTAACTTGTGAAATTATTTTAAATAGGCAATGCTGTTATATAAACGCATCAACGTTTTGAAGTCAACTTTTTCGCGAATGTTTCATTTTTTAGTGTTCGACAACAATCGAGGAGTTAAAATTCAAAATAAGCCATTGGAAGATAATATGCCCAAATCTCAAATGCACTGATTTAAATTGTTTGCAACTCTGTTGAACTGCGATGCTATCAACGTCTGAAACTTATTTATTACACTGTTTGCATGAGATCTGTCTATCTATATGTTCTACCATTTCTCGAGAAGGATTTAATTTTTTTCAAATTCTGTTCGCTATTTCAAATTCTCTCGTTAATATCTTTGGAATTGGTCTAAATTTCAAAAACGTCAAAATTTCTCAAATGGCGAATTATCGGAAATGACGAGAAACAAAAGAATTTACGTATCATTCTTTTCGGTTTTCGGAATACTCCATTCGAGAAAACCTATTTTTACAAGCTGTTTCTCTAATTTTTTTGATCTAATTTTTTATTGCCCAATCATTTCCTCATGATCTTACACGCACACCAGCCAAGGTTGATGGAAATAAAAACGCACAGTTGTTACTCCTATTAGTTTCCTCTCCAGAGTGTTTTGAATATGGATACTTTATTTTGAATCACTAAAAGGACAAAACACATAGAGGAAAATGGAATAAGGGAGAAAGTAAAGAAACACAAAAGCCAAACAAACTGGCTAAAAAAAATTAGTTGAAATCACTTTGTGATCAAAAATAAGATAATTCTTTAGTTCACGTAAAAAATGCCGACAGCCGTCCCTACAAATGTGGTTCCTACAATCCAATGAGATAGTCCACAGTTCAATTGGATGGTCATTCCATTAGTAAATAGTAGAAAAGGATAGGTGTCTTGAAAGAAACGTTGATATCTTGAAAGGACCTCAAATTTAGTATATCGAGTCATTCGACAACCATCCTGTGATGTAATGAGCTGGATCGGCCGGGTTTCGATTCGAATTGGCTGGTTCAACTACAATACCAATCCGACGGATGGCTTCTAACTTTGGTAAATTATCCTGAATATACATAGTAGTAAAGGCCAACATTTTATTGGCGTGGAATTCTAGGCCCCAAATAAGTCATAAGATCTTTAAAATTCAAGTTCGAGGACGGAGATCGGCACGATATTAAACCGCTTCAGTTGGTTGGAAAATCTCTTCTGGTTGATGATACACAAACATAATCTACCAATAAGGTTTATGGCCGAAGTATCCAGTTGTATTGTGTTTTAGAGTGGAAATAATAGATATTTTATCACTAGACGGTAACGGTGAGATATCCGCCTCTAGCTTGGATGACGCAATCATCCTACTAAGTTTCTGAATGTTCGCCAGATTGTCCAGACACTCCAAGAACAAACCTATTTTTTCGTCAGACAGAGACTCAGTAGTTATGGCGAACAATAGTGAAAAGAAACTGTAGCTTAGCAAAGCGGATAATTTTCCTGAAATCCTTGGATGCTCTTTTAAACTCAAAAGAGGGGCAGCGTTTGATGTCTTTGTTTTATAGTTCGTAGGCGAGTTAGACTAGATTCCATCAAGTCTAAATGGTTGTCTTTGAGAGGCTGCACATCTCTTAAAGGTAAGGCCGGCATTATTCCTAAAGAGCGGTTATATAAACTTGAAATATTTGAAGTACAATATTGTACTTGATAAGGATTGTTAGATGCATTATACACTCTACAAGTTTCATTAGCGAATTGTTTCCCAAATACATCCCAGTTGGCGTTAGTATAGGACGGGACAAAGATATAATGTTCTGAATCAGACTTCACTTTTCACCAGGGATATAAAGAGTTACGAAAAAATTAATGGACCTAGTTACAATACGGCTAAATTTATTTATTTCTAGCATAATTTCAAATATATAAATAAATGAACTTACCGCTTCTGTCGCTTTATCTTTATCGAAGCATTTCTGAAATAGAATGTTAACGATAATTGATTTCTTTTAATATTTATAAATTTTAAAATGATGACATGTGTTCTATTAAACGACCATTCATTCGCAAATACAATAATTGTAAAACGTATCCGTAACAAAGAAATTTCATAAATCTCATATCCTTACATCGCCTTTGACAAAACTGAAAAGTGCTACCGCAAGAAAGAGAGTTATGTACATGGAATTCATCTTGGAAGAAAATTGACTGCTGAAATGATGACATATATTAAGAGGAGCATCAGGTAGTTCACGTGTCTTTTATAGGCATCTACTATAATTTAAAAAGCAAATCTCGCTCATCGTAATTACAATAATACTTCGCGTGAGAAAAATTCCTCGCCAAACAAAAGAGGTTTCCTGTTTATTCTTTGAACATACAAATTTAATAAAGAAGAACGAAAATCTCGCATTATGGAAAGTATGCCGTGTTTTATTTAAATTCATATTTCTTTTATCATAAATTTTAAAACTTTTTTTTTATCAAAGACAATAATGTAATATGAATTCAAAAGACCTGATTTGATTTTATTTGTAACCTTTTTCTAAGTATGAATATTAAAATCTCATGAAGAAATCATGCGAATGGAATGAAATTTTTGCCACATCCTATATATACTAAATGCAAAATGCATGCACGACCGTACTGATGGTATGCCCGATTTCCAGACTGGTACCAGGGCTTGAAAACTTGACATACAGTTAACATGAATAAAATAAATAGGGAATAGAATTAGCAATATGGTGAGATTTAATGAAGCAGATTCTTCAGTGTAACCATCATTATCATGGGCAAAGAATTCTCTTCTGTTACTACATCTTTTTTCACTATAGTCTGTTTTCCTACATTGGTAGAGAAACTCACGCGATTAAAGTGACCTTTTTGCAAACGCAAATAAATGCGACAAAAAAAAAAAAAGTTCCTCCGCACCTGCGCACAACTAACTTATTACTTCCTTTAAAGGTGAAGGTCAACATTCGCGTTCGGTGAAAGAAAAATGGCTGAAGCTTTTCAAATTCTATTTCAGAAATAAAAAAATAATGAATTCGATATTTTGACGTTTTGAAAGAAAAAAGGAAGATTAAAAAAAAAGCATGAAGGTCAAAAAAAAAAAAAGTTTGAGCCATCTGACATAGGAGGAGTGACATATAAAGGGGTCACTTTAGTCACGTGAGTTTCTCTATCGATAGAGGAAATCGTACTACAGCTTGCTTTGTAAGTCCACCTGGTAGCTCACTCTGGACACCTCTTTTTTTACTATACAGGATGTCAGGGCCGTAGCCAGGACATTATCTTGGGGGGTCGATTTTCAAAAATTCTGGGCCCTTTTTTCAAAAATTCCACTGAATAGGACCTTTTTCCATATTTGGGAGGCGGACCTTTTTTCATATTTGGGAGGCGGACCTTTTTCCATAATGGGGTGGTCGTCGACCCCCGCCCCCCTGGCTACGGGCCTGGATGTCTCACCTAAAATGAACCAATAGCTAATTTCTAAAATACAAATCTGATAGAGTACTTTCAATGGAAGAATTATTGTACTTTTATGTGAGAGTTTTTTTATATATTACAATGAAACTTCCCTTAACAGACACCTCTAAATAGCGGACATTTCTCTGTAGTGGACACTACATTAGTTCCCGGCAAAATTACATTGTCTTCTATGGGCCCAATACTTCTAAATAGCGGACCTTCTTAATAACGAACGCGGGTATTACTCCCTGCACTAACTTTTCATTTTCGACTTCTTAATAGCGGACATACTTTCACTTTCGATTTTAAACATGAAACGTGAGTGGTAAAAAATTCTCAACTTAAATAAGAGGGAAAGAAAGAGTTTTTTTAAAAATACGCTTTATTTTATGTTTTATAATAATATCTCTTCAGGCCGGCGTCAACAATTAATTTAGCAACAATAAACATTTAACCTTCGTCATAACGAATTGTCGTAGTAATGAATTAGTACCATTAAAACATGAACCAGTGAACCGATTTGAAAGAATGTTTTTTTTTAACATGCATTGTCATCGGTCCTGGACATGTGTATCAAATTTCAACTCTCTACCTTTTCGGGAAGTAGGTTAAATTCGACTTCCAAGATTTGGTTTACAAAGTTAGTTACAAATGAAGCTAATATAAGCGTATTAATAAAAAAAAAAGCTTCTCTTGCTTGCGTATGTTCTCTGCTTACGTCAGTAAAGCCATTCTTTCAGTAAGCGGCTTGTGTATCGTTACGAATTGACAAACTGTAGTACAGTGCATATGTAGCCTATTTTACTTGTTAGGATTCTAGATTCATGGCTGGAAAAAGAAAACGCCTCACTTTAAAAGAAAAGGTTGATACTGTTCATCAACAAGGAAAAGAAAAATTCTGAATAACTAACTCTTCTGAATAATGGACACTTTGTAGTGTCCCAAAGAGAAGGTGTTCGCTATTGGGAAGTTTCACTGTATTCCATTTCAGCGGTCGCGCTGCCGATCGCCATTGTCGCCCAATGCGATTGCAAACTTTCGATGGCGATAATTTTTGTCAGTTGGCGATTACAGTGGCTATTTTGTTGTATGATTACTATTTAATAACGTTTTTATGCACTATGACATACATTTTTTTTCTCCATGTAATTTGGCAATAAAGCTAGAAAATGTGTATTTCTATTTAAAAAAAACTACATCAGCGACACAGTAAACGATTACGGGTATCAATTAATCTTCAGTTATAAGGTTTACTTGGCCAAATCGAGATTTGTAAGTTTTCCTAAATTTTATTTTTAACATATATTATTTTTCACATTAAATCGTTAATCGTGATAACATTGAATGTACGTGAAATTAAGCCTATTTTTTTAACCATTGCTATCACTTTAGGCGCAGCCATACAAGAGCTGGTAGGACCTCATCTAGAGCGTTAAGACCTGTGTTTCCACCCAGATCTAGGTTCCCCCCCCCCTATCCTAGCGACATCTGATGAGAAAATAAACATCCAGAAAAACTCAGATGACGATACCTGAGCATAGTAGTAGAGATAGCATGTGACGAAAACTAAAACCCCAGAATCTAGGTGGAAAAACTTATTTCCGCCAACACTTTCGCTGGCAAATTATTCGGCGGGACCAGTATTGCTAACTTAGTGCATTTCCCACCAGATTAAGTGTAATTTACACCAATGTTAGGCAAAAATCCACTAAAAATTACCAAAATCCACTAAAAATTACTAAAATCGATTTTTAGTGGGAAAAAAATTTTGAGTTGGCAACACTGAGCGGGGCTCAGATCTGAAAATACTGTCACGTGGTTTCTGACATCGTGACTGTCTGACTGACCGTAGCCAAACGCTCTTTTATCTCAGAAAGTAATTGCTTTGCAGGCTTTAAGTAAGTGTCAATTTAAATCTTGAGTTATGATGAATAAAAATTGATTTTAATTCCTGACTATGGTTTCTACAATTTTGACAATAAAATAGTATCTTGGCGAAACGATTTCAGTTTTGCGATTAGATTGGCGAAAGATTTGGAAAATTGAGAGCAACCCGACGCATTTCCAAAAAAACCGACGCCATTTTCGATTATGGAACGCATATTTTTAATGCTATTTTCAGGTTGTACACTACATTTGAGAAACGTTTAATTCTTGTTGTTTTATCAATCGATTCAACCGTTTAGGAGACACAAGGCACAGAAAGTGTGGGAACTTAGTTTTGAACCCAATTTTATTGATGAAGACAACGAGATAGAAGGGTGGGTCTTACAGACATTCCTAGTCTACTTTTTGATGGTCCCTAAGATAAATGCCTCACCCTATATAAATTATAAGATAGGAATGTAAAATGAAACTGTGTCAAACATGAGTCTTGTAAGAGTTATGTAGCTCAAAAGTAGGAACTTTGTTAGTGTAATTACCGAGGCCAACGAGAAATATAAGGCCCTGACGCGGAAAAGTCAACCTGACCAAAGCAGTCCGACCAACAATCAAACTTTTATTGTTTTCAATAAACGAAAAAATACTGATTGTTAAAAACCAAGATGGAAACAATGAAGGTTACATTGTAACTCGGACTTTTATGGTCAGGTGACTTTCCCGCATCCAGGCCTGTCTTTCTAATTGGCTTTGTGTAATTACGCAATGACGTCATCTCCGGAAAATGCAAACAGGAATGGAACAACATCAGCTTCGCCGTCTGCAGACATCTCTTCTTCTACAGTGGACAACTAGGATCATCAAATGGAATACGATCGTTAATGGAGCGAAGGGTTTTCTTCATAAGCTTTCTCCTCCAAATCGTTACCATAGATCGTAATCAACCTTCTGTATATACGCAGTTTGTCCAAGGAATTTTTAAATAACTTGTATAAGTTACTCTTATGCTGTTCGTTTTACAGTATCCGCCAATCTTTCAGTATACGATTAAAAAAAAACAGCTTCGACTGCCACTTCGAAAGAACGTTCTCCACTTTCTATATACAGGGTGGTCCATTTAAGTAGACATGAATATATCTTGAAAACAAAGCATTGTACGAAAAAATGTCAAAAATCAAAAGTGAATTACTTCGCGGGAGAAATTCATTAGCCAAAAATTTAGTCCCCCTCCCCCCCTTGTGAGGGGGGGGGGGAGACTTTGAAATCTTAAAAATATACCCTATTTTTAATGGTATATTCAGATTATACATAATATTCGATAAATGTTTTATTCTTGGTGTTTTTTCCATTGATCCAACCATTTAGGAGATAGAGGCACTGAAAGTGTGGAACTTTTAAAGATTTGAACCCAATTTTATCGATGAAGACAAAGACAAGACAGGGTGGGTCTTGCAGGCATTCCTATAGGGAGTGCAAGTGTGACGTCAGTCCTGGGAGCTCTTCAGTTACGTGACTCGATTTGGTTCCAAACAAGTCTTCTCGCTTCGGGATTTAACATGGTTCCAACGTAGGGATGGGATAAAATCGCTTTGTATAAACCCAGTGTTTATAACACATTTAAGATGTGAAATTGTTTAGTTCCTCACTGCTCAAGAAGGAGCCAAAACAGCGATTTAGACAGCTATCGTTTTCCCAAAGAAAGAAAGATCCGCGAACGACGGCATTCTTTTGTTAAGTGATTAAAAGTGATTAAAAAGCGTTCTAATATTAATGTATAAATTATATAATCGTATTAAATGTCTTAATAATAAATTAAATTAAATTACACAAATTCACATAATAATTTAAGAGATGTCATTTTTACTGGCCGCCCGTTTCAACGTTACTAATACGTATATTGCGTGGTTCCATTGTTTGGAACCAGCGATTCCATTTCCTAGGCTCTCGACCCGTTCATCGCGCAAATGACATCAGCTATGACGAAGTCACCTGCACTCCGTATTCTACTTTTTGATGGTCTTTAAGAATCCGAAGTCAGAATTTCAAAAGTTCAAAATTTTTTAGTGTATAAGTTGAGTCTTGGAGGCAGCAGTCCTATGGAGTCTGTGCGTGTATACTGAAAAAGATTGGATTTTTGAAATTCTGACTTCAGATTTTTAAAGACCATTAAAAAGTAGAATAGGAATATCTGTAAGACCCGCTCTCTATCTCTTTGTCTTCATCGATAAAATTGGGTTCAGAACTTTAAAACTTCCACACTTTCAGGTCCCTATCTCCTAAACGGTTGGATCAATTGAAAAAACACCAAGAATAAAACATTTCTCGAATATTGTGTACTATCTGAATATACCATTAAAAATTGAGGTTCCTATTTAAAATTTCAAATTACCCCCACCCCCCTCACAAGGGGTTATTTTTTGGCTAATGAATTTCCCCGCGAAGTAATTCACTTTTGATTTTGGACGTTTTTTCGTACAATGCTTTGTTTTCGAGATATTTTCATGTCTACACTTAAATGGACCACCCTGTATAATCACATACGTATGCCATTCATTATGCAGTGTCACGATTTTCAGGAAAACTTCTTTTTTTTTTTTTTGTTAAGTTAATGAGAAAGAGTATGTTTAAAACCTTATGTGTTTAGTTATCTTTCGAATGGTATATCATGCATTACATAATATTAACGTTACAGTGTATTTTTTTTTATCAGAGTAAGCACAGTCTCTGAATTTGCCTCCAGCATCATGCTAACCATTCATTGTTCTAAGTTTTCTGTCTCTAATTTCCACTGTATGTACAAGCTCCTTCATGTAGTTCCAAATATACAAACAATGGAACTACGGTTTCCTCAGATAATGATACCGCATTCTAGTGGCCGTAATATGAAACTAAAGATGTTACGTGGCATAAAGTTAAAAAAAAACAAAAAAAAAACCAACACTGCGACTGTGTTCGTGACGGTGTGTCCTATAGAATAGGGGTCGGCAACCTTTACAGACAAACCTATCCCCAACAAAAATTTGAAAATTTTTTGGAAGCCATAAAGATATTTTTACAGATATGATGGCTGACAATTAGCAATTTTGGAGAGCCACATGCGAGCGGGGGTATAGAACCTGCAAAGAAAAAGTTCACCAATATTTCCACTGTCACTGTCAATAAACGTGGAAGACCCTATCCATTTGGGCACCGTACTCCCCACCATCATACGCTATTATCGTGACTGAAGCAGTCAAAGCTTTCTAGGAAACCACGTATCCAGGGCTGTACCCGGGGGGGGGGCTGCAGACCCCCCCCCCCGAAATTGGCTACCATGTCAACTAAATCTGTTACATGGGGGTACTAAAAATTTTCTGGGTACGGTCCTGCACGTATCTTTATTTCTGTGGTTTTAGTAACGTCATTCACCGTCATATTTTGGCCGCTACATGACGGTACCACTATCCGAGGAAACTGGACAGTCAAATTTACGTATATCTGGACAACCGTAACACTTTGCATAATGGTCACGGTTTTCGCCTCGAGGTCTCATAAGGGCACTGACTCACTGGGGAAAGAATTCTTTTGGACGCGTGCGTAACCATTCATGCACCGAAAACAAGACTGTCTCGTCATTCTGAAACCTCGAGTGCATCTTTCAGTGGCCAAAGGTGTGGAAATGTGAAGGTGCGAGATCGGGCGAATATGGAGGGTGGGTTAAGCACTCAAACCATTATAAGACTTCGATGGTAGAAAATGTGACACCGGCAGTGTGTGGTTTCGCATGGTCATCGAGCAAAACATCTGACGACACTTCGTTGCTCCACGAAGTCAACGAGAAAGACTGACCCTGACGCGGAAATCGCCTGACCATAGTAGTTCGAGTAACAATGTAACCTTCTTTGTTTCCATCTTGGATTTTAAGAATCAGTAATTTTTCGTTTGTTGAAAACAATGAAGGTTGATCGGACTGCTATGGTCAGGTGACTTTTGCGCGTAGGGGTCTTGTCTTTCTCGTTGGCCTCGGCTTCTCCAGCTAGGAGTATTCTTTTAAGAGTGCCATCATCTTGTATATTCATGCGCGAGGCAGGCTTGTCATCACCAGCATAGCTTAAGGATACCTCCACAAAATAACAAACTGTATAACTATCATGGTCGTAGTTTAGATTTTTTTATACAACTTTTCCTATATTATTATTAACACATATGTTCCCAACTGAATATCAAAGCTAAAATTATAATAGCTCTCTTGGAGTTTTTTAGTGAAAACAATGAATTAGTAATTCTTTGACATGCTTATAATGGGAAAACCATGCTTGATTGCAATTTATATCATAAGAAACATCATCCTATTCGTTTAGGGTAATGAAAGGAGAAATCTGGCCTTTAAACGTCCACACTACTAACATGACCACCAGTTTATACTAGTAGTAATTAAACCATCAGTCGATGAATTCAACTATTTGGGGAGGATTTGAGCCGGATGGTTTCGCAACTTGCGGATTTGTACAAGACATTCGCAAGAAAGAATCCAAATTAGGAAAACTATATTATTGGTTGCAAGGCAAACGCGATTCGAAGTAGCTATGCCGGTCGGAGTCTATCCTGGCAAATCTACATTGGTTATCAATGAAATTGCATCACTCCCTGATAGTTTAGATTTTGGATTGGTCTATGGGCGTAGCCAAGAGAAAGAAATGGGGGGGGGGGGGATTGTCCCTCCCTAAATCAAGTAAACTTATATATTTGATTATTGCTACAAATAAAATGTACACGGGAAAATTTGAAATATTGGTATTGGACTTATTCTGCAAACATTAAGCTGGTATTTGGTGCACTATTGCCAGGTAATTTTCTTACTTATGTACTTGATTTCCACCCTACCCCTCCCTGGGGTATGACAATGGACTGGTCGTGCAAGGTTCAGGCTTCTTGCGTCAGCTAATTTGAGTTTGTAAACGAGATGATGTCATATTAAAGGCAAGGAAAGACAAGGAAATGGCAATTAACTTCCAGTAATAGGGATAAAATTGTGAAAATTTAGGCTGATGCAGTTTCATTGAGGACCAGACGGGCATATCAAAAGTAAGTTTACTTATGACCACACTTCTTTTTTATCTTTGTTATTTTCTTTTTATCTTTCAATGCAGTATATCTTTTGTCACCATTTTAAATTAAAGCATTACAAAACAAAAACACAGCGTCATGCCTTATCTTCTAAGGAGGATGGGCAGCACTGAAAAGAAAGAAACTTAAATCATCCCAATTAAACGATGTCACATATTCCTTTCTCTACATACAATACCTGCTTCATCCACTGCTCATTTTTTTCTTCATACAGGCTCGCCTTTTATTCAAACTTTCAAAAACTTAGGTATACTTCCACTTGTTCCTGTCAAACTTTCCTAGGCTTCCTCACTCACATTTCCCGTCCACAAGACCAAAGTACAATCGGTAAGTCAGCCTTTCATCACTCATTCGTTCCATAAGCCCAAACTATCTCCAAGTAGTGATTTAGTTATATCCATTACATTTCTTTTGAGCCAAAATCCTTATATATAAATTTTGTGTAAATTAATGAATCAAATGCAGTTTTTCATTAATATTTATGTTACCCTGTATACAAATGTCATTATAAATGAGAACAAGGCCTTGGAAAGAGCAAATTAGGATTTAATGTAGGGTGACGCGTTTCATCCATGTGCATCTGCATTTTCATATAGATGATGTTTAATTTATACACAAAAAAGAATGCACTGTTTTTTGGAAGGAGTATAGACCACTGACCTATATAAATAACTGGATGGCGCATCCCTCATTAAGAGGTTTAAAAAGGGTGACGCCACTGGACGCCATATTGGTCGGGGCAATAGTTTAAACTTTTTTATGACATTTTTATTCGATATTATTCCAATACAATTAATTTGATGGGAAAATTTAAATTTAAACTTTTTACTAAGATAATTAAATATTATCGTTTTGGTTTGGCAGAGTATAAAGTAAATAATATTTAAGAAACGCACACTGCTTAATCAAACCTTACACACATTAAAGATTTGATTTAAAGTATTTAAAAGGTTATTTTTAATTAATTAACATTTTACTTTGACCAATTGTTAAGTTTACTTTGTTTACCTTTACAATGCTCTGTTTCTTGCATTAAAAATCAGAATTGATCCAACAATCAAACAAACTTTGCACACACGGTGAGATTTCTTGCCATCCGCCATTATAGTAAGGGCAACTTCCGGTGGCGTCAAGTTTTTCGCCGGAAGCGCCATCCAGTTATTTATATAGGTCAGTGGTATAGACAAGTTACCTTTACGCTGTTTTCGAAGGTAGCCGCTAGATGGTTTTGCGTCAGCCGCCACTATGAGTCTCATAGTATGAGAATGTGTTTGAAACTATGAACTGTGTGAGATTCGGTGCTTTTAGGTTCTGCTTTACGGTTGTAGAAGGAATAATCGTAAATATTAAATTTTACCGAAAGCTGAAGACTTTGGTTATCCAAATTAAATAGAAAAACCATTGATTCAATGAAGGTCTTATCAGTAAGTTAGTTTTTTGGGCCCCTTTTTTTTCTTATTTATTTATTTATTTATTTATTGTTATTATTTTTTTGGTGGACACTACGCGTCTTTTTGCAAACTAAACGATTAAAATCTTTTTTAATGTGCTGGATAAGTACCTCAGAAAATTTTTTAATAATTTCCAGATAAAAGTTTACGCACACATTTCATTTATGGAAATCTTTCTCCACAACTTGGTTTTATTATTAATCGATTATTTATTTTTAAGCATATATTATTTCTTTTATCGTAGTCTTATTCATCTACAGATTGCAGTGTTTAATGAAAAAAAAAAAAAAAGAAAATATAACTTATGGGATTATTATATTTATTTTAAATGCTTGCAATAACTTCTTCTTTCAGTTTTAGTTAATAAAAATATGCAACTTACGTATTAAAATTGTTTTTTCCATTCGTTTACAATTTTTCTTTTTAAATGTGGACATAAACAAGCATTAACACTTTGCACAGAGAGCTTAAAACAACGAGAGGGGACAGTAAGCGAAAAAAAAAATGAGGTGTGGTCACCAACCGATTTTCTTATACGTAAATGTCCTGGTCCGGATACAGAAAAAAATTAAACAACTGTCTAAAATGGCTACTTTCGATAGAAATTTTGTGAATAAAAGTTACTTCAAATTAGCTTCCAAACACTTTGGTATAGATTCCAAATTTTCCTATAACATTTTCTTAAGCCTATTTTAGCAAAACACTGGATTTTGATAAGAGTAGAACTGGTACTTCCAGTTGGAATTTTGAAAAAATTTCGTGAACAAAAGTTGTTTCAAATTAGCTTCTAAACGCTTTTGTATTCTTTACAAATTTTCCTATACCATTTTCTTTCGCCTGTTTTAGCAAAACACTGGATTTTGACAAGAGTAAAACTAGTACTTCCGGTTGGAATTTTGAAAAATTTTCTATACAAAAGTTGTTTAAAATTGTAATTGTAACACTTTTCAATCCCTTCAAAATTTTCATAAACCCAATGGTTGACGAGATATTTCAAAATTTATATTTTGGCGCTGGAGTAAACTGATACTTCCGGTTCACCGATTCCACTGGAAAACTAATCAGACCTCCCGTGGAAGATTATAATCTTAAGTTTAAAGTTTGGTCTCGATAGCTTTAGCCGTTTGGACGCTATCGTGGACACACACACACATAGACTAACACACAGACAGACACAGACATTTTCCAGAAATCACTTTTTCGTAATCTAGGGACCCTAAAACGTGAAGATCAGTGAAAATCTGGAGGTCGAAATTTTTCGTGATTACAATACTTCACATAGTATAAGGAAGTAAAAGTGTAAAGCCTACGTCATCGTGAAACGTCTTCAAAACGGTGGCGCCCAGCATGTAAGGGCCGGGATACCAGTTCTATACATTTCAACGGGAATTTTTACGTTTTGAACAAATTTTCATAGAGATCACTTACACTGGAAATCAAAACAAAATTTGTTTTTCGTATGGAAATGATCTAAACTCGGGATTTTAAAAATATCGTTAAAATTAAGCAATAAATATTTCCGAAAAAAAAAATTTTTTGTAGCATTGTTTCTTCCTCAATTCCAAAACTCATTTGCTAAAAATACTAAAATTATTATTAAAAAAAAAATAACCAAATAAATTTAATGAATATCTTCATTGTTAATAAAATAATGTTGATAAAAAAATTTTCGCATAATGAAAGAAAGAGGAAAAATTCGTTTTATCACTGAAAATTAATTCACTCGCACCCACACTTCCCTTAATACATTTTTTGTGATACATTACTATTTTCTAATGTAATTTTATGTGATATTTTAACAAGAGAAGTGTTTCTCATGCTCCTTTTCTCCAATTCGGACGCTTCAAGAGCAGGGAATTATTTTTGAATGGGTTAGGAAAATATTATTTTTTCAATTTATTAATCATCGAAAATTGTTTTATATTTTTGCATACTATACCATATTTAATTAAAAACCGATTTGTATTATTTTTAAAACATTAACCTGGGTGTGGCAGAAAATATGAAAATTTAAGATTTTGCAATAGAAAACTACAGTGACATCTAATAACCATGTCAAAGCTTCCGACGCTACTGTCCCCTCTCGTAATTTTAAGCTCTGCATATGCATTACCGGGTTCGACCCCGGCCGAGGACGACGAGGATTTTTCAGGGTGAAAATTCTGAAATCAAGCACTTCCTTCGGAAGGGAAGTAAAGCCGTTGGTCCCGTGTAGTCGTTTGCCGGCTGCACGTTAAAGAACCCTTGCGAGGCAAAATTTGCGGTCCCAATAACGCCGTCCTGAAATGACCATGGCAGTTGAAAAGGACGTTAATACCAAACAAACCAAACCAACCAAACATGCATTACCGGTGCATTGCCATAGTCTACAAGAATAAAGGATGCGAACTGTCCCCTCTCTGTCCCCTTGTAGGCTATGGCATTACACGCTTTCGAACTGGTGGCGCCATCATGCGAAATTTTATATGAACTAAAAAGGTAACTTTGGCACCACCATGCGAAAGAAAGGTAAACTACACTTGAATAGCCTGAAAGTTAGAGGGGGGGGGGGGGGAAACTCTAATCCACAATAACGAAAAGATATAAAATACCAGATACACGTGAAGAATTTTGTAGTGACGTCAAATATCACTGCTTGCATAAAGAAATACAACTAAATATAAACAGGATATATAACAAAGACGATGTCAAATGAATATAGTAAATGAACAAACAAAATTTAAATGAAGTGGAAGTAAAAATAAATAATTAGATAAATAAAAAATAAAAATATTTTAAAATTAATTAAAATAGAAATGATAAAAAATAAAAATTAATCATTTAATTCAAATAAAAATAGAAATGAAAATAAAATATACCAGCTGCATTATTTAAAATGGACCATTCCAAAATCAAAAGTGAATTACTTCGCGGGGAAAATTCATTAGCCAAAAAATTAACCCCTCCCCCCTTCTGAGGGCAAGGGGCGGGGGTAACTTTGAAATATTAAATAGGAACCCCTATTTTTAATGGTACACAATATTCGAGAAATGTTGGTGTTTTTTCAATTGATCCAACCATTTATGAAATAGAGGCCCTAAAAGTGTGGAACTTTTAAAGTTTTGAGCCCAATTTTATCGATGAAGACAAAGTTATAGAGGGTGAGTCTTGCAGACATTCCTATTCTACTTTCTGATGGTCTTTAAGAATCCTAAGTCAGAATTTCCAAATTTCAAAATTTTTTACTGCACAAGCAAAGTCTTGGGGGCAGCAGTCCTATGCAGGCTGAGTCTGGGCGCGTGTATTGAAAAATATTGGATTTTTGAAATTCTGACTTCGGATTTTTAAAGACCATTAAAAAGTAGAATAGGAATTTCTGTAAGACCCAATCTCTATCTATTTGTCTTCAGCGGTAAAATTGGATTCAAAACTTTAAAAATTCCACACTCAGAGGGCCTCTATCTCATCAATTGAAAAAACAGCAAGTTTAAAACATTTCTCGAATATTGTGTACAATCTGAATATACCATTAAAAATAGGGGTTCCTATTTAAGATTTCAAAGTAATTCACATTTGATTTTGACATTTTTTCGTACAATGCTTTGTTTTCGAGATAATTCTATGTCTACACTTAAATGGACCACCCTGTATATGGTCTAATATACCGTATATATCAGACACATGACCGTTTATTAATTATGGAAAATAAATAAATAAATAAATAAATAAATAAATAAAATAAAATTGAGAAAAAAACAAAAACAACTCCTAATTCATTTTAGTGGGCTTACCAGCAAACCTCTTATCTACATAAGTGTGACCAAGAGTAGTGAGCTTGTACGTCGCCTTGGCGCTAAAAGAAATGCTACAATGGAGCAGGGTAGATAATTGTATTTTTTCCATTCAATTGGTAAGAAAATATTGAAAAAGATATTTAAGCGTATAGGATAAGCGTGATTATTATGAATGGAGTAAGTATATCGTTTGTTTACAACTCCTTTTTTTTTTTCAAATCACAAATACATCGAAACACCCGTAAATATGTTAGGCGAGCGTATTATACAATTTTTTACTTCAACATGTTTAAATAGATAGAAATTAAAAACTAAATATTTCAATGCTGTAAAACGTTTGATAATAAACAAAAAGACTGAAATTAATAAGAATCATTCGGGAAAATAGATTAATTTCTACTGGTTCGTTATTGGCGACAAACCTGAGAAGCTTGTCTTGATCAAATATGGTCATTACTTACAAAATTATTGAAATGAATAAGGCTAATTTCATGCATTCATATTGATTATGAAATTTGTGATGTTTAACAAGCACCCACACTGAGATAATTATTTCACATTTCTTGTGTGTATTGCGTATAAAAAAAATCACGCGTGCGTCATTCCAACGAGAGAAACGGAGTAAATAAATGACGTAGAAATAAATAAGATAAAAAATATTAAAAAAATTAAATTCTACATCAAAAATTGTTGGTTGAATTCTAACACGTTATTATTTAAATAAATTTTTACATATTTTTTTGTTCTTTAACACGAAAATATACACTGTTAAATTAATAACTGAATTTACACGATCAGGTGACAATAGCACAAAATGGCGAAAATTAACTGCAAAACGACAGGCCGTAAAGGAAGTGAGGAATTTTTGAAACACTGACTAACTCACTAGCATATACTCAATAATCTGTATTTGTTTACATCAGGCCGACCATCTACGCGAATATTTAAACAGATCAATAAATGAAAAATCAAAGTGGCTGTATAAGAAATTAGAATTTTTCCAAAACAATTTAATGCTACAAGTGGGAGATTGAATAAACATGATCTGAATACCGTAGTGAGGAAGTGGAAGGCTTCTAATTTACTAAAACATAGAAATAAAACATTCAGCAATTTTATTTTGACAACCAATCATCGTCAATTAAAGATGAAAATAAAGTAGTTTTCATCAGATTCTACGAGTTCAAGCACGCATCTTGTTTTAGAAACCTCATGATGATTATTGTAATGATTATTCCTTTTTAAGTAATTATATAAAATACAACACAATAAAGTAACAACACCTTTTCAATTATAATTCAATTATTTGAATTACTGACGTTCAATAACGTTTATTTAAATTTATTGTGTATTAATAATATGATAGATGCGTAAATACATAAGTGTTCCTCGTACAGTAATATCATAATTGACAATGGGAGGAACCCAGAAGAGCAGCAGCGACGTAGGCAATTGCTTAAAAATTTTTGAATTGTTTCAAACATTTTGAATATTGTTCTTATACCAGAATTAATGTAACTAAAATTATACATTGTGAAAATCATACAGCCTTAAATCAATAGAATTCCTATCTCCAGTGTGATGCCACGTGACAGAACCTCAAAATGGACGCTTGAGAATGCACGAAATGGCGGCTGGTACTCGATTTCTTGCTTTGACAGTTTGTGTAACCAAGAAATGCATAATATTTACAACTGTCGCATTAAACTTTGTTGCGCAAAAGATCCAGACTGTTTATAAATATTATAAACAATTAACTAAAGTAATATAACAGTAATAATACTGATTATCACTTGATATGAACGTGCAATGGCGGCTGATGAGGAGGGTAGTGTTGTTATTTTAATTAGTTTGTAAGAAAGAAAATAGTTTTATTTTTCCTTGTCAATATAGGCAACCTTTTTTAATCATTTTAGGTTATAAAATAAATTTATTTTTGATGATCGTTTCATATTTTCTGCAAATGTTGGTTTTCTGATATGATACTTGATCAGGAATAGATGAGGACAGGGTGTGGGGGATATGATGCACCGAGCGCCAGTCTTGATCCCCTTATGGGAAGGGGAGGACGCATTTATCCAAGCTATGTCACTGATGTTATATCATAATCGTAATATATTATCCAGATGAATTAGTGTTCTAGAGAAAAGTGATCCTCACGAAAATAGGCACATGATCCACTTAGAATCACATGTAGTAATCTTAAATACAATTAAGAAACGAGATAGAGGAAACGGTGATACTGAAATTTTAGAAAAGAAGTTTGAGCCCAATCGAATGTTAAAAGCGTAAATTCTAGGCTTGCGAACATCACTTGTTGGACACTAATGCCCACTTTTGTACAATCATGGGCCCCTGTTTTCTGGCTTTGCGTAATTTTTTTTAATAACTTTTATTCAAAATATTGAAAAATTTCTGAGGTTTTTAAGTAATGTTCCGCTGCACTTTTACCTCCAGAATAAATTGTACGTATACCTTTTACTAACCCACGTTACTTCTTTATTAATAAAAAATAAAATGTATCACAATTTAAATCATTCATTAATTATCTATGAACTTTTATTATGCCTAGTTTTGTTTAAAAGCTGAAAAACGAAGAATAATTCTAACATTTATTCAATTCAATATATTTATTAAACAAAAAGACATCTGTTTCTTGCCAAGATCATGATAAAGACTGCGTGAAAGATGAATGTTGTGCACCAACAGGTACTTGGGCAAAACTGAAGAGCAGAGTCATGGAAACAGAGAATATATACGATATGGAAGCCAATCAGAGGAGGACGTGTTTTTGTACGGCGACCAATTGCGATCATCTGAGGATTACGTAATTCTAAAATCAGAAATTCTGATATCACGTGTTCGTCATTGGCGGGTGATAAACATGTCATTATCTGATTGGTTCTTATTCTCTATATAAAGTGTTCCTCATGCCACTAGGAATCAGATTTTGCTGCCATTCTTCCTGAAATCTTTTTTTGTTCTGATTTTGTAATAAAGTAGAATCTGGTTCCTGTACTTTCTGATTTGTTTCGTGCTTTTTCTCTTTTTTAGCATTCAATTTTTATACTTTCAATAAAATTTTTCTTATTGACGTTTATTCTAATGAAAATTGAAATGTTCTTTTTAAATGATACTCGTTATCATGTAATCTGTGATTTATGGCAAACCAGCAGAAACCAGCAGAATCTCTGGAAACGGATGAAGAGGCTTCGAAATGGCGGACGAGAACTGCGATATTTAAAATATCCATTAGTCCTTAAAATTTGTAATAAAGTGATATTGGAGGGTACAGAGATTATAATTCGATATTATAATTCTTTAAAATATTGAGTAAATTATTTATTTGGCATGTAAATACTTTTTTTTTTGTTATTAAAAATTGTCATCTTACAGTAAAGAATGGAGTTCTCCCCCAGCAGTAGTTTGCTCTTTTATTATGTTTTCTTGTGTCATTCGGTGCTCTCCTGATTGCGTAGGCCCAGGTTCATATACTATGAAAAATATAAATTCAGAATGATAAACTCTCATTAGTCAATTAATATTTTTTTGGTATTAGTATTTTATTTCCGTAAACATATTGGTAAATAATCTATGCATTTGAACAGTCACGTGACAGTAGGGGAAAAAACGGCATCACGATAGGGGCCTCCACTGCAAGAAGAAATTAGTTCTTATTTATGTGCTTTATTTCTCCTTTGTTACGTACGTCAATAGCTTGTTAGAGATAGAATTTTTGTTCACCATACATCTGACATGAAGCATTCTAACACGTCGCAGAGCGAATGGGAATTTCCAAATTATGTCTAAATATTTTAATTATTTTACGGCACCCCCCATGACATGAAATGGCGATGGAAGAGAAAGACTCGAAATAATGTTAAAATAAATAAATAAATAAATAAATAAATAATTTCATTTTGTTCCAGACGCCATTAGCGAATGCATGACGAAGATTAAATGCTAAATTATTGTATTACAGTATAAAATTCGCTATTTAATAAAAATGCAACTATATCGAACCATTGATTAAAATGATCGCAAATTTCATGTAGAATATTAGTATAAATTAAATCCTTAAAATGATAAAAAATACTTTATTATCTTATCGCTTTCGTGTATAGTAAATCATATATGTTTAATAAGTTTTTGCGCATAACAGCGTTAATGTTGCTTTGTACACTAATACCCTAATGTAAGAGAAGTTAAAGAAAGAGTAATACACAGATAATACAAATCATCCTGATATGAAGGAAGAAGTAATTTCTTATACTCTATATCGAAGATATTTTAATAAACGTTTTTCTCAATTGATATTTATTTGTAATAAAATAAAATATTAGAACATTTCTTATCAAAAATTTTCAGCAATTCTGAGTCGCATTATCACATGACAACACGGAATGGCTGACTGAGACTGCATGAAATGGCGACTTGTCTTATTAGATGGCGATAGATTTGAAATTAGATAATCTGGCTTTAAAAACATTTTTAGATTAGACGCATAATACATTCATGTAATTTAATTATTGCTGCAAATGAAAGAGGGCTCATAAAAGTTTCAGTGCTTATGTCAAACTTACTGCGGTTTAGGAAGTCACGTGATATAGACTTATAATGGCGGTTGATGGGAGGGTGGTGTAGTTACAAATATCGTAAGTAGTTTCCGACAAGAAGAGTTTAACAATTTGTATTCGGAATCTATAAAATTTTAAAATAAGAAATCATAAAACTGTATTGAAGTAAATAAGCGGTTTAAGGTAGCAGGAGTATAGATTTTTTTATTTCCTTACGCATTTCGATCATAAGATCATCATCAGAGGTTTCAATGAAATTTTTGAAATATTCGTGTTTTGAAATTAATAGTGAAGATAGTTAACAATGAAGATAAAAAAATGAATAATAATGTGTATCTCAAAATCATTATTGTGGAATATCTTGTTTCATTATTACCTTCATTGTTAATTTCAAAATATTTTCTGTTCCAAAATCTGTAAACCTCTGATGATGATCTTATAATCGAAATGCGTAAAAAAAAACAAAAAAAAACTGTGTTCCTGCTACCTTGGACCATCTGTTTGTTTCTATACAAGTTGAGGCAAAAGTCTAGTAATAGAGCGTATAACTCGAAAACTAGTTGATGCAGGTCAATGAAATTAAAAATATTATTACTAAGCAGGATAGGGGCTACTTGGTAGTGACATTCTCAGGTTTATGCAAGAAAGTGTTGATTAATTTTGGAAACTTATCTCCTAAATTATGACAGAGACCTAGTGTCAATTGCAAATTTGTAGAACACCCGTCAGTTACTTTATATCGTATGTTAAAATCATTGCTTTATTGGGGGAAAATTAAAGAAAAAATTGCTTGTAGTTATGAATAAGCCATATGCAAAACTCCAGCGTGCATGTTCAGTGGCGCTCTCGCACAGTGCATTAGGGAATTGATAGATAGCATCAATGACGTGAAGTACCTTACCAATTTTAAGCAATTTTCCCTTTAATTTTCCCCTTTAATAAAGCAATGATTTTAACATTCGATTTAAAGTAATTGAAGGGTGCTCTACAACTTTGCAATTGACACTATGCCTTTATCTGTCATAGTTTAGGAAATAAGTTTCCAAAATTATTCAACACTTTCTTGCATAAACTTGAAAATGTCACTACCAAGTGGTCCCTATCCAGCTTAGTAATAATATTTTTAATTTCATTAACCTACGAAAATAGTTTTCGAGTTATACGCTCTATTACAGACTTTTGCCTCGCCCTATAGCAGCAGAAACTATATGGAAAAGTACATAAAAGTATAGATGGATTATACTCTATAAATTTCATTAGATAAGCTGGAATGTTTATAAACCGTTCTAAATCATTGCTGATCACTCAAATATAGTTAATTACTTACGGTATTTCATTTCTGTGAATAGGTAACGACTATAAATAGACTATATTTAATTCATATGCAGGAACCTTGCCAATTGTGCATTTCTTAAAGTTTATCTATATGATGCCAGAAATCGAAGCTAAAACTTAAGGTAATGAAAAAGCATGCATACACATGCATTAATTCCTGCATATCGCAATGTATCCGTCCTCAAAATACCAGATATTTAGATGGCTAAACTAAATTGAGGTGGCTCGTATGAGATTAAGGAAAACGCAATCGGCATAATTAACGTTTTGAAGACGAGTAAATGACTGTGCACGAATAATCTGCCTAAAAGTATGTATTATGCAGCGGGTTTCGTGAATCAGATATCATTTCTGGGATACTAAACCATACGATTACCGTTTTGAAACTCGTTTCCTCTGCATCTTCATTAGATTTTCGCTAATATATTAGCTCCCCTGAAGTATGAAATAACTTGACTCCTGCTGATGAACCGATTACTCTCAAACTCGATTAGTTACGAGAGTCTTTAGTTGGATAAATGTTTCATGTAAATATTTACATCGTACAAGTGAACCTACCAAAACCATACACCCCGATTTTGTTTGAATGGTTTTCATAAAGAATACTCAAGAAAAGATGACGAATGAACTCGACTTTATCGGCCATCGTCAAAGTTTGATATATTTTTTAAAATGTTTGGAGTGTCTATAGGACAACTTTGAAAATCGCAGTAATTTATACTTAAAATTATTTTAATGATTTCTAAATGCATACTTGCAGCAAAATTGAGTGCAATACGGTTTTTGCCCTATTTACAAATTAGTATCAGAACAATAATTATGAAAAACGTTCAATAACTGTGGAAAGCGACATAATAAAGGAAACCTCTTGTCCACAAAAAGAATTTTAATTAGACATATACGTATTTCGAATCCTTTAGGTTCATTATTCAGTGCCATATGAGTAATTTGGTACATAGCGCAAGTCCTATATAAAGGAGAAAGGGGTTACCGGTCCCCCAATATATTTTCTGTATAATTGGGATTCTCTCGAATTTTTACGTTTGTAACTTAATTGGAATTAGTTTACGACAGGGTATTTCTCCTAGGTTCCCTCGTTTCTCATTGGCCGTCTCTGTTTCGTATTCGGACTTGATTGGGGGACCGGTAACCCCTTTCTCCTTTATATAGGACTTGCGCTATGTACCAAATTACTCATATGGCATTGAATAATGAACCTAAAGGGTTCGAAATACGTATATGTCTAATTAAAATTCTTTTTGTGGATAAGAGGTTTTCCTTTATTGTTATTAGAACAATAATTGTATTCTGAATCCATCTTGGTATTGTTCAAATACATGCACCATGTTTCGCTATGCTCTGTCCAACGAAAGATGAACTGTGTGTATCCAATTAAATTTCCAATATCAATGTTAATTTTACTTGCAACAGTCTCTGACAGTTGAAATCCGAAATTCAATTGGATATGCCCAATAGGGCCTAGGCCGGAAAGCTACTCAAAGTGGACACCAGAGGCGCGCCACCATCGAGGTTTAGGATATCTATGCTAACCTCTATCTCTCTATGATTACGATCACGAACGTTCAATAATCTGTTAACAGCTTTGTAGTTGCCTGCGGCTGTTTGATGGTTTTTTATGACTTTTTTTTTTTTTTTTGGAAGTTTCTGTGATGGAATTACCGACTTCTTCAGTTTCTTCCATTGGCCTATACACGGAAAAAACCTACATAAACTTTGATATTTCACGGGATATGTTAAGTAAACATATGCTATTTTGTTGCCGTTATGGTAGTCATTATGCACATTTCACCACATAATATAAACTATAATTTGTTTTGATGCTATATTGCATAAAGCGTGTGTAACACACTTCATTTAGAGTGTAATCATCATTCACAAAATAAGATCTTCATTCTTTGATGCTCAATATCTTACATATATATTACAAAATTCCTGTGAATATGAATGTAAGGTCTTTATAATGAATTTCACCTAAAATTAGAAGTGATCACCAATGATATATTGTATCAAATTACTTTAATTTTTTCCTTAATATTTCTAAAAAGTTTGTCATCACTTTCTTTATTTTTTTGCTGAATTCGTGCATTCCAAATGGTGATTCTCACTTATTTACCCTTTGTTGGAGGTGCTAAAGCATGCCACTAACCACAGAGGTGAGGACAGTTGATAAGAGCATGGGGAGGGAGGAATTCAAGGGCTGTAGCAGCGGAATTCAATGAGCGTTCACCCGATTTGACTCCCTTGGATTTTTATCATCTGAAGACCAAGGTCTACGCCGAAAAAATCCGGAATCTTGAACACATGGAACAACGGATCCTTGCAGCTTCTGCGGAAATCTCACCAGACACTCGGCTAAGGGTTCTGAATAACGACTGCACACGTGCGTAGCACTGGAGGGGGCTCACTTGGAGCACCATCTGTAACAATGGGAATCGCCATTTGGAATGCCTGTAACTGTTGAAAGAATTAAGATATGAACAAATGGACTGCACCATTGTTTTCCTTGGGAAATTCAAGCCCGAAATCTTGTGCCCCATGGGCTGAGGGGACCTCATGTTCATATGACAAAAAATACTTCTAAGGACCTCTTCTATCATCTCCCAAAAAATCTGTACTCAATTCAAAAACACCCTGTATAGTCTTTTAATGTAGAAATTTATATATGAATTGGTGTTAAGTCATCTTATTTACGGATATACAGTATATCATCATATGCAATATGAGAACACGAACATCAAAATTAAAAATATCATAATGGTGATAAATGATGGGTGTAGAAAAAAAAAGAAGGACGAGACACAAGAACCCTGGAATAAAAATAATAAATAAAATATAAAATAGGCGTTATTAGTAAAAACAAAAGAAAATTAAATTGAAATAGTGGAATGGTACATTCACATAGGCCACCCACTTATGAAAAGAAAAAACAAAAAACTTGCCTGTGAAGTGGGGGCGGGGGGGGGGGGGGATTTATAAATAATTCTTTATAACTCAAAATTGACTCATCAGAGGCAAACAATTTATTTACAGAAAAAAATTTATCTCTGAAAAGGCTTAACCAATTTTCATGAAATATACGACAATACATAGTTTAAGGAGTTCTCTGAAATCAACTTAAAAACTCATGATTCGAGAATGTAAGTTAAAATGTTGAAAAAATTCATTTAAAGAAAAATTGAAGGAAAAAAAAACTAGATTGAGAATTATCCAAAATAAAAGCACTTATATGGACATTTTTGAGACTTTATGGCATTTTAATAAGATTATAACTCCATCATTTATAATAATCCAGTAATATAAGAACCACAACCCTATTAATATTTTAATAAGATGTTAATAATTTTATAAAATTTATAAAGATTTAAAAAAATTCTTAGACATTCTTAAATAGAAAAAAATTTGATAATAATCATAAAAATTTTTAAAAAAATGTAAATAAAGAAATGCAATTAAATTTTAGTTTTCTTTCTGTATTGAGTTGAGATTGATCATAATATTTATATCAACTAAGTGATAAATTATATTAAAAATAGTAATTAATTTTAATATGTAAACACTATCGCAGAGAACGCCATTAGTCACGTGTTGTAAAATAGACCAATGGGAGAGCAGGAAAAGGCCTATCTGGCTCATGTTGAGTGTAAAATAAAAAATATAAGCGTCCCCGTCACCTGCACCATATGACTTCCCTCTAGGTCTAAAATGTCCCCACATGGTGGTTGTCCGTCAATTTCCACAAACACGAATTGTATGTACAAGGGATGGTAAGGAACTTATGGCCCACCCTGTACTTGCAAGACAATTCTACATCGCAAAAATTTCAAGTTGCTCTTATTTTTTGGAGCACTCTCGTCCAACATCCCTTTTCCCTAATTGGAGGAGGAGAATGTCCTGTCGAAGGCTGAGTCAGATTTACTTTCCTGTTTAATAAATTTAATGCTTTATATTTAGTTTAACTTAGTGGGATAACTCCCATCTTTCTTTCCAACTAACGGGTTGACTGGATCGTCTAGAATTCCTCGATTCAGTTGAGATCTTTTGGATTACCGCCACATACACTGGAGATGGAGAGCTGATTTCTTATCAGTTTAATGAGAAATTTGGAGTGGATACTCCAGTACATCTTATTTAAAATTATTCACTGGTTTACCTTACATCATCTTTCCCATACTTTCTCCAAATATTTTTTATCTTTATAAAAAATTGAAAAAGTCTTAAAATATCTATTGCAATATACCTATAACATCTGTTAAGAAACCAAGAAGTTAATCTTCCCGAGGAAGGTATAGGAAAGTAGCGGAAACCCTGAGATCATCTATTTTTACCCTTTTATCTCACTTTTTAACCCCTCCCCTCCCAATTTTTTAAATCGAAAAATTGATTTTCTCGAACGTATTATTTAGAAAGTGTAAAAGAGCTCTAATTTCTTTCGTTTCTCATCATTTCCGATCGAATGATATATGACATGCCATATGTTGCCATAGTTCTAAAGACCAAATAACTGCCACCCCCACAATTCCGAACCCTTTGGGACAATTTGGCCCAAACTTCATAGTAATGTTGTTCTTGCTTAGAGGAATCTGCATACCGAATTTCACTCCTTTATATGCATAAATACGCGTAGACCTTTTGGTCCCCTCTAATTTCCGCCCCCGAAACTCCGACCCCAGTGGATCAATCAAAACCAAGCTAAATAGTGAAGGTGCACATGCCCATAGTAAGCTATATTCCGAATTTCAACCTTCTACCTAAAAAATGCGGAAATTATGAAGGGGACGGACGGACAGACAGATGGACATTGTGATTATGTAAGTAGTTATTTTTGTGCGTGTGTAGTTTTAAGAAAAAAATATTAGCGTCTAATTATTAAATGATTTCAAACCAGGATATTTATTTTGGAAATTCATTTGAATTTTAAGAGTCAGATACATAAAATTGGTTCTGGATTAAATAATCTTAATTGGTTCTGTATACATCATTCAGTTTTCTTTTCCAATTCGTCGTTTGGACATATCTTAAAGAAAACAAAAGCAGATGAGTTATTATGAAATGACATACAGGCATAAATTTCTTGGTAACTTGTACTATTTGCTATAAATTGCAATAGAACATATATTTTTTCCTTATTAGATATCGTATTCATTTAATACAGAAAAGTTTTAATTATTTAAGAAATAAATAAAAGCATCACCTCTTTCAATTTTTCCAACAAGCAAACAGAAAAATTAGTGTCCTGAAATAGAATGGACATGAAAACCACGGATATTTGTAAAGAGAGATAATAATATCACTATGTAAAAAATGTAGCTTTATCTTGAAATATATTCAGCGGTTATAACTTACTGGGACCTCACTTTTCCCATCGGCGCAACTCTCAACTGCACCGTTGATTTCTTCTTTTTTCTATTGCGAAAAATATAAAGCAATCTTAGATATTTATAGAAACGTTATTTATTATTGATTATGAAATTCTTTTCTTAATGCTAAATTCATTTAAGCAGAAGAAAAATTAAATTCCATGAATGTTAATACAACCTGTGACAATAAAGTTCGGTGAATGTCGTCAAATTGTTAACGGTCGTAAGAGTGCACCATCGTCGTATCCTGCCCCAGACAGATCGAGACATGTTTAAACAAATTTAAGAGAATCAGCGCTGCGAGTGTGTTTATTGTGTTTAAACAGGACATTGAAGAGAGAAGGCGTAGTACGCGCGGTCGAAACCCAAAATGGATCAGCGAACGAAAGAGACTCATGAAATGATGACAACAGTTTACAAAGAAAGTACTATTACTTTGAAGTGTGTTTATGAGTGGTTTAAACGGTTCCGAGGAGGCCGGAACACCGTAGAAGACGCTCCCCGAAGTGGCCAGACACCCAACGTAATGTTACGACCCAACTGAAGGCTATCCCTAAAAACGACTACGCAAGGAGTTTCCAGGACTTGTACAGACGTTCCCAGAAGTGCATTACCATCGACGGGGATTACTCTGAAGGATAATAACTGCTGTTTCATGTAAGCGAGCAATCCACTCTCAATATGCCATCATTCCCGAACTTTATTGTCACAGGTTGTAGAAAGGGAACATTTAAAAAATTGTTTTAATTGAATATTATTTAAAGGAAATCTACGTCATCACGTATCACTCTGCAAAACAACACTCTGATAATAACATAAATAAAATGAAAAATCAGAAATTAACTTACTGATAAAATATATTGATCTTTACTATCCTTATATTTGGCCATGTCTATTTCATTATTGTTATTTATCTTAAATAAATAAATAGATATATAAATAAATAAACTAGTGCAAACATGAACAATATAGAAATGGGACTACATCAAGGTTCAGCACTCAGTCCGTTTTTGTTGGACTTGGTTTTGGATGTTTTGGTGAGAGAGGTCAAGAGTGAGGCACCTTGGAGTATGATGTTCGCCGATGATATGTGATGCAAATCGGCACAGACTGGAGAAAAAACTGGAGGAGTGAAGGAAAGCATTAGAGAAAAGGGGAATGAGAGTTAGGAGGATAAAGACACGAGTTTATGGTGGCAAAGAATGAAAAAGAAGGAACGTTTATTCGACTTCAGAATGAACTGTTACCATCGGAGGAAAATTTTAAGTACGAGGGTCTCTCCAAAAGTAATGCACAATACTTTTTTTAAAATTTATTTTGTATTCTACACCCTTACAACTTATGGAGGTCATAGATATATCCTTTAGGAACATCATGTCATTTTTCGATATAATCCCGTCCCTTTCATGTCCTTTTGTCCCGGGACTCCCGAGTTTTTGCTATCGGTTCCGAGTCCCGAATAAGTCATTCTTTGTCTTCTGTGATGGAACTTGAAGTCATGGCATATATTTGAAGGTAGGAAATACATGAAGCATCTTTATCCTTTCCTGTCCGGGTTTTCAGTATCCAGGAAATGGTCACATTACTTTCAACTGCCTCACGCCACCTTGGAATGAGGACGTGTGTACCTGCACGGTAAAAGTCTCGATCAGAATCCCGAATATTGGCGTGGCTTGTTTCACCTAATAATCTGCTTGCCCACCGACTAACCGTACTGCGATCGACAGCTGCATCTTCATACACCTTTTTCAACCTTTTGTGAATGTTTTCCACTGTCTCGTTCTCACAGCAAAGGAACTCGATCACAGCACATTGCTTAGGTTAGGTTAGGTCCAGTACAGCAGACGTCTTGAAGAAGTGCTATCATGGTTCCACTCACGGGAACGACTTAAACTACATGTGAATACAGGGTGAATACAATAGTCTGAACCCCCCTTTTATTTTTTGAACCGAAGCAGATATGTCAATTTTGATGAATCCAATGAATAGGAAGTTGTGGGTGGCCTATCCCATGGTGCACTTTTCATCATCCCAAATATGCAAATTAGGACACATTCAAAATTTATCTCAAAAACCGTAAGGGATAGAGAAAAAACCCAATTGCAAACTTGTTCAGCATAAAGAAACAAACAAAACAAAAAAAAATTCCAAATCGGACCAACCAATCACCCACAATCACGTGGTGAACTGTTTGTAGCTTACAAACGGTCACACTGCACAAACAAGTTACTACAAACAGTTTAAAAAAAAGTTAATCAACAAAATGCTCGATGTGACGACCGTGGGCACCATAACACAATTGGGCACGGAACCTAACTGTCGCCAAAACATCGGCAAGCATCGGCTGGTGTCACTCCTCGCTTCCTGGATTCGTTGAACCAGATCCTCCAGTGAGGCGGGCTGCGTAGCATAAACCTTGTCCTTCAGGTATCCCCACAAGAAAAAATCAAGTGGTGTAAAATCAGGGAAGCGGGGTGGCCAACGAACTGGTCCTCATCGGCCAATCCATTGTTGTCCAAACATCTCACTTAGACGCTCGCGAACGACCAATCCGTAATGTGGAGGAGCTCCATCATGCTGAAACCACGTGCGCTGATACGAGGCCAATGGCAAATTGTCAATGAAGTCTGTGACTACCACGTTGAGAATTTCAGCCCGGTAGCGTTCTGCAGTCAATATTCCATCGTAAAAATACGGTCCAACCACAGTGTCATTGTACAATGCACACCACACATTGATTCTCCAGTTCACTTGATGAGTTGCTTCTCGCAGACATCGTGGGTTTTCGTCTGTCCAATGATGGTGGTTGTGCCTGTTGATAACTCCTTCCCTGGTGAACTGGGCTTCATCTGTCCACAACACCTCATGAATGAAGTTTGGATTGTCATCCAGGCAGGTAAGTAACCAGTTGCAGAAGGCGGCCCTAGCAACATAATCCAATGGCAGTAACTCCTGGTGACAATGAATATGGTATGGGTGAAAATGATGTGCGTGTAGAATGTTGAGAACAGTTCTCTGATGGCACCCAACATCTGCAGCAATTGCTCTGCTGCTTGTGTGGGGATTTGCAGCAACTGCAGTCAGAACTAGTGTTGTTGTATCCTCGTTGCCTTGTGCCCGTGAACATTCCCTGTAGCCTCGAATCTTTGAATAATGTGACGCATTGTTTGACGAGATGGATGGCGTTCGTTAGGGTATCTGTCTCGATACAACCTAACTGCAGCATGTAGGTTTCTCCTTGCCTCTCCGAAGCAGAAGATCATGTTGATCATTTCCGGAACAGTGTAGCTTGCCATCCTGGAATTGTTCTGTCTTGTGTGTGCTGAAATATGCCTTTTATTTGCTTTTCCGCATGAAAGTGAATGTGAGTATGGTAATTTATGTTAATTTTTTGATTTGCATGCTTTACATGGTGGAAATATCAACATTCAGTTTTCCTTGTGCAGTGTGACTGTTTGTAAGCTACAAACAGTTCACCACGTGATTGTGGGTGATTGGTTGGTCCGATGTTTGGATGATTATTTTTTGTTTTGTTTGTTTTTTTATTCTGAACAAGTTTGCAATTGGGTTTTTTTCTCTACCCCTTACGGTTTTTGAGATAAATTTTGAATGTGTCCAAATTTGTATATTTGGGATGATGATAGGCCACCTACAACTTCCTAATCATTGGATTCATCAAAATTGAGATATCTACTTCGGTTCAAAAAATAAAAGGGGGGTTCAGACTTTTGTATTCACCCTGTATAAACGGGAAATATGTGTCTATGACCTCCATGAAATGCAAAGGAGTAGAATACAAAATAAATTTTAAAAAAATATTGTGGATTGCTTTTGTAGTGACCCTCGTATCTGGGATCAATCCTGAGTGCAAATGGAGAAAGGGAGGCTGAATTATCTCATAGAATACAATGTTCATGGATAAACTGGAGGAAAATGAGTGGAGTTTTATGTGACAAAAAAGTGAGCTGCAGATTGAAGGGGAAGATCTACAAGATGGTGGTGAGACCAGCGAAGATGTTTGGGGCTGAGACTGGCACTGACAAGGAGGCAGGAAAAGAAAATAGATATTGCAGAAATGAGAATGTTTAGATGGATGTATGGTGTAACTAAGAAGGACAGGATATTAAGAATTAACTCATTGGAGGAGCGTATTTCCAAATGCTAAGCCATTTCAGCATAAAGCTCTAGATAACTAAAGTACGGCAATTAACTTCCCCAATGGTAGCTAGAGAATACTGGTTGTTGATTGGTTGGTTTGAGGTCACATGAGTTTGTCAGCCATATTTGGCTTAAACACTCAGAGAAACGCATGTTTAGACTAATTTTTAAACGAAGTATTGAAACAAAATTATAGGAAATTTTAACTCTTATAGATTTTGACTCAAGTTTTTGGCTAATTTACACCTCACCATAATAAACCTTAATAATTAATGAATTTTAAAATCCATTTCATGTGTAGGTTTTTTATAAATTTTTTTTATCAAATTAATTTTTATATTAATGATTAAAAACGAGGAACGGTTGGTCTCATTTGACATTGAGTCACTTTACCCAAGCATACCGCTTATAATTTATGGATGACAATGAGTGGCCTCTTGGTGTAGTGAGTGACGTCATCAGCGTGATTAAGCTTATTGTATTTAACAACGTGTTCCTGTTCAACAATAAATGGTATAAAATGACCGATGGCACTCCAATGGGGAGTAGTATCGGCCCGTTCATTGCCAACATTTTTGTGAGAAAACTTGAAAACCAGGCCATATCCGAATTTAAATATTTCTCGAACATCTGGCTGCGGTATGTTGATGATGTATTCGCAATCTTCAACTGCGAAGAAAATTTAGAAATTTTTGAACAATTTGAACAAACTATGTCCAAATATCAATTTTACAAAGGAAATGGAAGACAATGGCAGCCTCCCGTTTCTGGACCTCAGGATAACCAGGAATGATCAGACACTAGACTATAATGTTTATAGGAAGAAGAACTTTGTCGCAAACTATATAAAGAAAAGTTCCAATCACTGCCACCACCACAAACTTGGGGCATTCAGGCACATGGTGCACCGAGCACATGTGATTCCGATGAAAAAAGAAAACAGGACGAAGGAGATCCAAACCATTAAAGAGTTTGCTAGGCAGAATGGTTTCAAAGAAGATGTGGTTGACAATATTACCAAACGAGTTCAACGAAAATTGACGGTACAAAAAATCACTACGCTACAGAGAAGCAAGAAAACTGATGCAAGACTGGTAATTCCGTATAACAGGCAACTGAACAAAGGCATGGAAAAGATCGCCAAAGACTTTGGTATGGAAATTACATACAGAAGCTCTGACACGTTAGTAAAACGACTGAAGAACCCCAAAGACAAAATTGCCCCAGAAGACAAACCAGGTTTGTACAAACTGCCTTGTGCCAAATGTGTGGCAGTCTATTATGGTCAGTCCCGGAGGGCAGTTTGTACTAGAATTAATGAACATCTTACATGCATTAGAAACGGGAAATATGGAGTACCGAGGTTTTGCGGACCATATCCTGGACCAAGGACATGACTTTAAGCAAGAAACTTTCGACATTATACACAGCACTGGTGACCGCCGTCTGCTGAATTTTGTGGAATCTTTTGCGATTAACACGGAGGATCCTAGAAAACTATTGAACAGTAACGGGGCCCAGTAGATTTAACCCACCTAAAAGACATCGGAAATCGGATACATCTACCAAAATTGACCAGGAGAAGACCGAACTTGACGAGCGACAACCAGATCAATGACGACAGAGTGACCCTGTAATTTTATTGTATTTTGTGTTGTAATTTGATCTAATAGGTTGATTTAAATGCCAAATCTATCCGCCAGATGGCATCTGCTACGGTTTATGAATTTTGTTCTAGTTTATTTACAAAAGTTTAGTGACGATGAAAGTTAAAGACTTGAAAGAAAAGCTTCAGTTAATAGGAGCGAAAACTGACGGAAATAAACAAGTATTGACTAACAGTGAGCAAATTTTATAATGAATTACGATTTACGAAAGTGACGATGCTAAATATTGGGCTAGGCTACGATATCTCATTTAACCTCACTGAATTTTTCGATCTGTAGGTAGTTCATGAAACTTGAGATTTTTGTTTTTAACATTGTTGTTCGAACTATGTGGAACTGAACAATTTACATGCATGTTCTTATAACATTGCCGAGGGGGCAGGTGTAGCTCGGTTGTCTCGCCTTTCTTAACGTATTGGTGGAGTTAAGCAACCTTGAGCGCGGTTAATTACAGGTTGGGTGACCGCCTGGAAACGTCCATCGCCCCCCGTGCTTCGGAGGGCACGTTAAGCCGTCGGTCCCGGCTGCTACTGTTTCCTGTGGCAGTCGTTAATTGGGGATATAGAGTTGCTTCGGTTCATAGAGTCGCAGTGCTCTGGTTTCTAGTATAACCACTTCGGTTTCTTGTATAACCACTTCGGTTTCTCGTATAACCACTTCGGTTTTCTCGTATAACCACTTCGGTTTTCTCGTATAACCACTTCGGTTTCGTGTTAAACCACCCCTTACAGTTCATTAAGCATTAACATTGCCGAGATTTTCTCTTCATTTCGACCATAGCGTCATAGCCTCAGATTCATAAAGCGTAAGCGCTGCCATCTATACTTAAATCAACCTATAGGCTGTTTGTAAAAAAAAAACCTATTACAGCTGTTCCTTTATTTCGCGCTGTAATAACTTGTTCAGTATTGGCTGTTTTTCCCTGACTTTGTACTATAAAAAGATGTTGTAAATCGTTGCCCTTTTATCTGAACAGGTTTGTCTGTTCTGATCAAAATCCTTGTGTACGCTGAAGAAGGCAGCGTGGCTGCCGAAATGCGCATACGTCCGATTAAAAGTTTTATGTGGATCATGGTGTCCTGTTATCTTTACTGAAGTTCGTCCACAGTGTTCGACTCCAGTTCTCTCTTTAATAAACATACTTTCTAATTGGACAGGTGTATCAATAGTTTCTAGTTGCTTATTAATTTGCGTATGTGCTTGCTTATAGCTTCACTGTAACTGTTTTTTCCCCCCATATAATACAGTCTCTGGTAATGGTCTGCCTAACACTTGTATTGTTTTCAAACTGCTCTAAAATTTCCCTATGCACTGCGAAACTGGATCGATTGAATCGTTAGGTTAATCCGATTCAAGAGCTGCTATGATACTTGCTCGTTTCTAATGCAAAGTAGAATTGTTTATTTGTTAATTCAGTTCCTATAACAGTTTCATCAACGCAAAGATTCTTGAATTCCTTTTCGCATTCAAATTCTGAAGAATACAGCACGGATCTGAACCCCTTCACGAGGTGCTTGCGATCATTCTTGTTTTGAATCCCACAAGCAAAAGCACAGATTCAGGAAATGCACATTGTAAAGCATTGCGTTCACTTTCTGTCATGTTTACATCAGTTGACATTTTCCAATTAAAACCAGAACCTAAAAGCTTTTCAGTAATGTATACAGCTTGCACATACTTTTTTATTTTTTTTGAGATTGATTAAATACACATCCAAGAGGTATTCCTCCACACTCCCAAGGTATCTTCAGTGTTATTTCTGATTTTAATGTCACATTTTGACTTTGATTACTTAAACGAAATCAAATGAAAATTATCTTTTTTGATACACGGAACGTGTTGCATTTGGATATGTTTGTTTAACAGTCCATTGGGGAAGTAATCAAAGAACTGAAATGCTTCGTCAACTCACCACATTTTTGACTATGTAAAAACTCACCATTTTCTAAGCATGTTAAACTCAGAATACGTTCATCGACTGCTTGGTGTTCGATTTGTACATAATAAAACTTACTGATTCGATGCTTTTAAGTACTCACAGAAGTCAGGACTCGGGGCTATCCAAAAAAGTTATTGAAAATGAATAAAAAAGCAAGTGAGCAGTCCCTAGCGAAACTTTCCAACACCAGATGGCGATCGCAAAGGGGTTGAAATGGCTTAGCATTTGGAAATACACTCCCCTTGGCCAAAATACGAGGATAGCCAAGGAGGGAAGCTCTAAACCGTGAAAGATGGAAGAAAAGAATTAAGGAAAGCAATGCTGACCCCGCATAAACATGGGAAAAAAGCTCAGATAAAGAAGAAGCAAGATGAACAATATTTACTAAAATTTGCCCTTACGATTCCGGATTCTTTCAATACGCATCTCATGATTTCCATCCCTTTCTCCTATAAAATGAAAAATATATTAAATGGTTATTTATTTAAGAGCCAAGCAATAAACTCTTTTCGTTTCGCATTTGTTTTTTGAATTAAAATAACGTTTCTTACTTTGTCTTGCAAGTCTTCTTTGCTTCCACAGTTATAGTTCTGTAAAGCTTTTTCAAACTGAAATTAATATTATTTTCCTTTCTGACATTTTTGACTATTTTAGATTTGTACAGGATTAGCAAGAAATAAGTTTCCCACTTGAGAGGGCTGTAGAATGCGTTCTATTGGTCCAAATGAGATAAAATTTGAATTGCAGACAATTCAAATGATACGCTTGACATTTATTAGATAAAAATTTTAGTACAAAAATCCGCCGATAGGTGGCGCTGTAATACACATAAACTCATTTCATATGCTTTATCAATGTGAAATAACATAATAAAATAACATTACAATTGTCAATATGTCCCCCTTCATGTTCAACAATGTGCTCTAACAGCAGAGCCATATTTTCCACAGCTGACTGGAATGCGTCTGCCGGAATATCAAGAACATGGCGCCGAATGCTGTCCTTCAGATCTGGGACGAATGGCCTTTGACGGTAGATCTTGTCATTCAGGAAACCCCACAACCAAAAGTCGCAGGGGGTGATATCCGGCAAACGAGGAGGCCATGATCAGTGGAAATGTCGTAGCAATTGCTTTACACGACGATCAATGTCTGGAGGTGCGCCATCCTGCATGAACATCAGGATGTCCTGAAGGCATCCACGCTGTTGCAGTTGTGGAATTACAAAATCTCTTAGCATATGACAGTATCGCTGTCCTGTGACGGTACAGTTTTGATCCATTTGTATTATCTCTTCGAAAAAATACGGTCCAATGATAAAGGTAGCCGTAAAACCACACCATACGTGCAAAGTTTGTTTCTGGATAGCGTGAGGGTTGTCCGCTGTGAATGTTTACTTGCCCATTGAGGCAAAAGTGGGCTTCGTCACTCCACAGAATGTTCTATGGCCAAGTGACATCAACTAGTACCATTCGATAAAGGAACTGAAGTGCAAACGTTATACGAAACTCCCCGTCCTGCAAGTAGTGCACCGATTTGATTTTGTAGGAATAAACTTATAAAATCCGCTGTAAAATTTTTCGTACAGGGGAATACGGCGTATCCGATACATGGGAAACAACTGGCACACTCACACGACCATGCAGCGATTGACTGCTGGCTTCAACGACCACATTTTCGATGCTAGAAGACGGGATTTGCTTTCGTCATCTACCTGGAAAAATGGCAAGTTGCCCAGTTGTTTCGAATTTCTGTATCATCTTGCGTAGGGCAAATGGAGTCATTGGACCTCTTCGTATCCGCTTCATACGACGGAATACCTTTACAACTGCAACGGCGTTTTGCTGATTCTGGTATTAATAGAACAATTTTACCAGTAGCACTTTTTCAGGTAACGTAGGCCTGACGTGCAGATCAGTAACTTATACTCGTGCAGAATCCGCCGTTTTTTGTTTTTTTTTTATCCGAAGAATAATGCTAATAGGCATGCGCTGTAACGCACATGATGTTTCGCCATCTATTGGTGAATATTTGTACTAAAAAGTTTTTATTTAATAAATGTCAAACGCATCATTTGATTTATCTGTAGTTCAAATTTTATCTCATTTGGACCAATAGAATGTATTCTACAGCCCTCTAAAGTGGCAAACTTATTTCTTGCTAACCCTGTACTTTAACATGAAAACATAGTGAAACTCTTATTTTTTATTGATTAATTTTAAAAGCATATTATAAGACGAGGTGTGTTTTAATTACCATAAAAATTTATTATTTATAAAATCGAATTAAATTTTATACCAAAGTTAACTCTAACAATGAATTATTAAACAACACTATTTTAACTTACATCATTGCGGATAGCTTCAGTATCGAAACATTTCTGTTGAAATGAAGTAAACAATGAAGTAAACATTATTCATTTAAACATTTGAATACATTTCCTAAAATTAAGAAAACAAGCATGATAAACAAATATAAGACAGCCAAAACTGTGGACACTAAGATAACAACAAAAGGAGATAAGAAACCACTGTTCCACAAAAAAAGAAAAAGTGAAATAGTGATTTCTTCTTGTCTTTGTTGTTATCAGTTATGATGTTTAAATTTATATTAAGATATTTAGAAAATGATAAATTTCGAGTTACATAGAACCTTAATATTTTCTAATAAGTCCGATATAAAATAGTATATGCAGTGAAAAATTTTAGACATCATTATCTAGCGATTACACTTTAAATAGCAACCAGCATCATCAGTTATGCAAATAATAATAAAATATAACTGTAACAAACTATGTGTTTCATACCTCGCCGTCACCCTTGACCCAATTGAAAAGTGCGACCGTAAAGAGCAGAGCAAAGAACGTGAAATTCATTTTGGAGAATTTGGTTTAGTTGGAATGATGAAGGATTGGTGATCGCTGTGCCTTATATATATATATATATAACGATTTTAAAATTCATTTAGGAGAAAATCTGGTCCATAATAAAAATAATAACAATCTGTTGAGTGTTCAATACTATTGAGAACTAGAACTTCCTAGAACTGTGAAAACAAGGCAGCAATCTGTTTTCGAGCAACTCGATTATTAATTTAAAAAAAACATATTGATATACGATTTCACTTTATGCGTGAATGTGTTCAAAATGGTGTTTATGAAGTTAAGTACTAACGACATCAGAAAATATGGCTTCTCTATCGACTTAAGACTATGCCTAGAGACACACATTGGAAGTTTTGTGGTATGCTATCATTAAATTGTATATCCATGTGAAAATTATTGTGTATACTGTATATCCTATGAACTGTTAGTTTAGTTTCGGTGAATGTGGGGGATTTTTTTTAGTGTTCATCGACACATCAATCAATGTCATGCACTTTGAGCGGCATTACGTAGTCTGTTATTGCTTTGGTGCACAGATTAATAATACACAGATGGCCAACTTCCCTTACTTATTTACTTAGAGAATAAACATATTGATATGCGATATCACTTAGTGCGTGAATGTATATTCAAAATTGATGTTTTTGAAGTTAAGTACGTAACAACATCAGAAAATATTGCTGATATGTTTACTAAGCTATGTCTAGAGACGCACATTGGAAGTTTAGTGATATACTATCATTGTGGTGCATTACTTTCTGGGCTACCCTCGTATCTGTGGGCTTTTGAGAGAATTACAAAAAAGGAATAAATCTACGAATGACTGAAAACAATTTACTTTCACTTCTCATGAATACAAAACATACAGGGTGGGGCAGAAACAATTAGAAGATTTAAATTTAGCAACGATGACATCTTTGTCGATGACGCGATGAAACATACATCGCTGAGTAGAGCATTTTAAAACTTTTAGTCGTCATTGAAGAGCATCGAGGTTTTGCCGTGGAAATGTTCTTCAAAAAGAACGATTCCGCTTCTGTGATGCAGCAATGGAATGGAAAGGTTCCGACACACCAAACAGTATTGAATGGGGACACACAACTCAGTTCTAGTGCATCCATTGTCAACAAGAAACCTCCTGGTTGCCTGAGGTGTGCCTTACCTCTAATGGAGCTCATCTGAGTGATGTTATCTTCAAAAAGTGACGTGGAAACGAAATCCTTTTTCCATGTTTTTTTATTTTACAATTGTTTACGTGGTTATTATTTAGTTTTAATTAAAGCGTTCATTTTCAAGTTATTAATCGTCTGATTTGTTTCTGCCCCACCGTGTATATACAACTCTTGCCCAAAATTATGGAATACTTGTTGATGATCCTCATATTTTATATTTTAAAAGTAACCGGAGCAAAATTAAGTACTTCCAATGATGAACTTAAGTGATATTATTAAAGAAGGACTTACTCAGTTTGTTTTGCAAGTGTGATAAAAATAATCATATTCATAAAGAAACATGAAGACTGTTGAGTTTACAGGTGGTTGGAAAAAATATGGAAGACCTTCATGTGTGGACAGAAAAAAAATTGTGGAATAAACCTAAAATATTACCTTTTGTTTTTATGTTAAAAGGTGAAACCATTTGTTTACGGATAATAGGGAAAAAATATATGTGTTTTAAATTTAATTTTCCATGGTTTTGCTATTCGTAGGAGAACGTTATTAATCATAGCTTCTGTTAAAGAGCTTTGTGAATCAGTTAAACATTCCATCATCAAGTCGCTTAAAAAGGGGAAATCACAGTCATCGGTTGCAGAATTTGTCGGATGTTCCCAAGGAGTAATACCAAAAATTTGGAAAAAATACAAAACTTCTAGACATGAAAAAGGTAGAGGAAGACAGCGAAAAATGACAATTAGAGACGACAAGAAAGTTGGTAACCATATATGCTAGAAACTGCCTAAAGGAAAACGATTTTTTCCTTTCGTAAAGCAAATAAGAAGCCCATGCTGACTAAGAAGCAACGCCTAGCCCGGATTCAATGGTGCAGGAATCATTCCAACTGGACAGTGGACGATTGGTTCTCAGTAATGTTCCGAGAAAAAATTTTGGTGCAGTGTGATAGGTGACTCATACAAACCGACTCTTGAAATGTTGAAATTTTGTTTACATTTTACGCAGCCACCTCTTTGTATGTTGTCTGGCTGAATTCATTGTCACGCGAGTACAGCTGTCATTGTTGTTGTTTATGTTTCTACTAGTTGTGCCCGCGGCTCCGCTCACGTAGAGCTCAGGGCGGAGAAAGACAGAGCCAAAACAAAAAAAAAATATTAAAACTGCAACCAAAGTACAAAAACAAAACAACAACAACCAATACGCAAAGGAAAATCGAAATCCGTAATTCGAAGTCAGTGTCAAAACTGGAGTTAGGGTTGCCACCTTGGCCAATCAAAATATCTCCATCTAATGTTATTAATAATTTTTCAGATTAAACATTGTAAATTGTGCAAATGGACTATTATCAAAAGCATGATATCTTTTTACACAGACTGTCGTTCTTTCTTAAACGACCGGAAATGGGCCCCCTTTCTCCATGGGTGAAGGAGGGCCAAAAAATTTCGAGTTGATACTGAAATCGAAACCGTGAAAGTCACTTGCTAGTCCCGTAGTTACGGCTGCAAAACCGGAGATTGGATGTTTGACACTGGAGTCCGGAGAAATAAGACAAAAATGAGAGTCTCCAGTCCAGTACCAGAGAGGTGGCAACCCTAGTCTTAATATTTTTTTATGTAGAATAGTTTTAACTTCAAACGGTAATATTTAATCACAGCGCGACTTAAAACACTCGTGCGACATCTATTGGCAAACTTTTGAAAAACGCATCGACTGAACCAGTGTTTGTTTTTTCCCGTGGGAATGAGACTTTTTCAGCCTAAATGTTGACCCAGACTATAATGTATAGCCATACTAATAAAGATATAACCATCACGTTCTTCATTTGTTTCCTGCGTACGAATTTGTCTCATTCTCTTAGCATTTCTTGAGCCCAGGGAAAGATTTGACCTCTTTCTAGAAGGCAAATTTAAAAGCGTATCTCCTATGTGGCGACATCTGTTGGCAAGTTCAACTACCACCCCACTGAGCGGTTTAGGAATTTTCCCGTGGGAATGAGACATTTTCACACAGTAAAAAAGTACCCTAAGCCGTGACCAAGATTATAAGCTAAAACCATACAAGTTTCATCTAAATCCGTCCAGTAGTTTTTGCGTGATGCTTGAACAACCACGGACTCTTAACAGTTTTATTATATATACAGGATATAGATTACGTCACACGAGGACGACGCAGGTTTTGCGGCTCTTTAGGCTCATTTTCGCCGTTTTACCATAAAATACCCTAAAACCCTAAAAACACGCTAAGAAAATATATTTTACCCTTGTTTAGGGTAGAATCCCTAGAGTTGGCACAGATTAATGATACATTGATGATCAACTTCCTTGACTTACAAGGTTAAAAAAATTTGGCTGATTAGCAAACCAACGTTCGGCATTGATACCCATTCATTGGCTGCAATACGAACTAAAATGTCGTCATAGATCGTCATTAATCACGCGGTTTTTGAAATACTATATCACGTAGATTTATTTGATACGATTGATATTAAATGACGTCGTTTCGGTGGATTATGTAGCCCACGAGAAAGACAGGCCCTAGAGAGAAGTCCTGCGGACCAAAGGTGTATGCATTGTTACATCACCATCAGGCGGCCAAATTTAGGGCTTGAATACGATAACAATAGCCGCTTGATGATGATGTAACAATGTATACACCTTTTGTCCGCAGGCCTTCTCTATAGGAAGTGTTGTCCTGGCGTGGAAAAGTCACATGATCATCTTAGTCCTAATAACAATGTAATCTTCATTGTTTCCAACAAACGAAAAATTGCTGATTGTTAAAATCCAAGTTAGAAACAATGAAGATTACATTGTTATTCGGACTAAGATGATCATGTGACTTTTCCGCGCCAGGGCCTGTCTTTTACGTGGGCTACGGGTGGAGTAAGAAACAATGGCAAGCGTTTATTTTCACAGAGTTCACATTCAGTTTGTCTATTCACACAAGTTAGAGGCGCAACTCTATATTATATTAAAATCAAATATTTTATTAAACTCTATATTATATTATAACCAAGCCTTACAGTAACAGTTCTCAGTAAGCGGTTTTCGGCCTATTCATGGCGGACTTAGAAATCATCCAATGACAATGGCGGTATTGACATTTGTACTTCTTATTTGTCTCACAAGTGTGCTGCAGGACATGCGCTTAGTGATTCTTAACAATGTATCTAGAAGTAAGATGACTGTTTTGTAATATGTTGTTCATATTCATTGGGTGCGTTCGGAGAACAAACACTGGTGAATTTCTCGAGAATCAGAGAATTCTCCGTGAAACACGAGAGAATTCGAGAATTCACGTATGTCTCGAACGCCTCAGTGGATTCTCGGTGACATTGGTGGATTATCCAATATGGAGAATGTGTGCTCGCCTGATCGTCTTTCGGAACATTATTTTCTCAAAATCGTATGAATTGTGAGTTAAATGAGCAAATGTGGGACACCCACGGTGAGGGAGAGGAAGAAGAAAATACTCTGCTGTGTTTTGAAATGCAAAGGAAATTTTTTCATTGAAAATTCGTTTGAAATTTATAATGAGAAATAAAATAAAATGAAATAAAAGGTGGAATACTGAAACACTAGTTGTGCGAAATTAAAATGGAAAAAAATTAATTTAGCAAAATGAAGATAAATTATGAGCATATCTTGTTCATAAAAAAGCCTATATTCATTTATTTTATCTAAATAATGTATATATTTTAATAATTTACTTTGTGAGACTTTTTTTAAACATTTTACCGTAGATTGCTGTCATTTGCAAATTTTATTACAACTCAATCTGGTTTTTGTTTTACTCTAAATTTGATTGGTCGTCGCCATCCAACTTTTTCCACTAGTTTTTGGCGAGAGAGAAAAGTGGAAAGAAAAACGAGGAAAAAGTGAATTCTCCATGCAATCCCGAACGCCATGAATTCACTGGTGGTGGTTTCTCGAATGACAAAGTGGAAATAGTGGAAAAAGTAGCTGTTCTCCGAACGCAGACATTCACATATGATTATTAATTAAACCCGTCCATCTTATTTAGACCGGAACACCAACCGGACATAACCATTCGTGTTAAAGTGAATGCATTCGTCACCTCATTCAGAAAATAGGAAAAGAAATTTCCTTCTTATTAAATTTATGAAACAGTGTGAATAAATTAAAAATTAAATCTCTTATTTTTCATAAACACATATTTATGTGATTTTTTTTTTAAATATTGTTTTATTTTTTCGAGTATTTTTCTATAGTCACTGATAAGTTAACAACAATGACATATGGAGGAAGAGAAAGAATAAATATGCCATTGGGTCATATAGCAGTCATTATTTGTTCAATACAAAGACTAAATTATTTTTAACAAAACGTAAAGCTTTAGAAAATGATGAATCGTGTTTTATTTGCTTCTCTTAGGTAACTTCCGTTAGTAACTTTATCAGGAACATGCAAAGGAAATTTCATTTATCAACTGACTTTTTAAGCACATTCATATTAAACGTCAGTGTGTTCATATTAAACTGAAATCTGCAACAAATAAAATAAAATATATAATCTAGCCTTTAAATGTCCTCTTCGAAGAAAAGAATGGTTAATACAGTGATCTCAAACAAGGCCACTCTTAAAAATAAGCCGAATCTGTAACAGATTTATACTGTTAGTTGTAATCAATATGCCTGCCTGTATGTAAGCGATAATCTCTACAATCATGAAACCAACGGGCGTCAAAATTTGCATGATTCTTTATCGTAGTTCTGGGAAAGGTTTTTAACTGTTTTGAAATGGATTTCGGTACCTCGCCCCCGAAAAACGATTGAACAGCCAATTGCATATTAAACGAGGTAATCCCATCCCCCTTTTAAGAAATAAGATTAAAAAAAAAAGACGTCCCCATCTCCTTACCCAATTTACTTTATCTTATCAATTGTATTTGGCGATACATAGATTTTTGACCTGATAGCAAGTAAACTTGAATTTCACGCCATGCTGGATTACAAGTAAAAGTTTGGTCTTTCATATATCCTGACATATGTCATTGCATCTACAATTTACTTAAATGCATATGCCGTGGACTGAAGAATGCAAAATCGCCATCTTTTCTAGTTGATTTGAATCACCATCGTTTTGAACTGCATTCCTAAGATGGATGATTTCTTTATTGTCGAGCTTTTGATTCAATCGAATGTAGAAGAAGGGTTCACTTTCAATTCTCGCATACATACTTCTGACGAATTAATTAAACAATAATTCTCCAACATTTCAGATAACTTTATGCGCTGACTTCCTTTCTTGTTAGGGAACAAAAGAATTAGGGGAACACAATATAGAACGCCTATGTTATTTAAATTAATGAAAATATCCGTACAACCCCATGAACACACGAAACGGTCTCAATTTATTCAACAAATAAACAAGTGTATGGCTTTTTTTTCCAAGCATCTTTCGAAAAAATAAATGACAGACGTAACCGCATGTTACCAAAGCTCGAGCGCATCGAGAGCATTTCTCCGTGAACATTTGGTGTGGAATTATCGGAAATAACTTAATTGGCCCTTATGTGTTGCCGCCACGATTAAGAAGTTTGGGCCAAATTGACCCAATGAGGTCGGAGTTTGGGGGTGGCAGTTACTTGGTCTTTAGAACTATGGCAAAATATGGCATATGATATACCATTCGATCGGAAATGTTGAGAAACTGAGAAAACTGTTCTCAAGAAGGCGTCTCAAGACATCTCTGGATACACGTCTCCCTAAGAAGTTTTCTCTAGTAACGTGTATTCCCTCCACGAGCTCGAAGGACCTCTGCGCATCTGCGATGCATGTTCCGCACAAATCGACGGATGTCTGCTTGAGGAATGTTCTCCCATTCTTCAGTGAGGACCTGGGAAAGGTCGCGCAGTGATTGTGGACTTGTAGGACGTTGCCTTATGCGTCTTTCAAGCATGTCCCACACATGCTCGATCGGATTAATGTCCACTCCACTGTTGGAATGTTCCGTTCTTGGAGAAATTCCTGAGTGGCACGTGCCGTATGCGGACGGGCATCATCTGCATAAGGACAAAATCAGGGCACTACATGATTTTCCAGAATGTCCCTGATGTAGACTTCAACAGTGAGACGTCCTGGGACAACAACGAGATCAGTACGGCTGTCGGTAGAGATCCCCCCCCCCAAACCATGACTGAACCACATCCCATTCTGTCTGTTGCATTGTTGCTTCTGGAAATCGCTCTCCAGAGCGTCCATCACAACGAGTTAGGCGAAATCTGGACTCGTCTGTAAAGAGAACAGACCGCCACTGACGCAGCTGCCAGTTGATGTGTTGTTGGGCAAACTGACGTCGGGCTGCTCGGTGTCGGCGCGTGAGATGAGGTACACGATTCGGCCTTCTGGCTCTCAAACCACCTTCCCGTAGTCCGTTTCTGACTGTTTGGTCAGAAACAACCACTCCGGATGCCGCACGCCGGTCGTTTTGCAAGTCTCTAGCTGTTGATGTTCGTCGGCGAAGAGCAGAAATTTGAAGATATCGGTCCTGCATTCTTGTCGTTATGCGTCTGCGTCCTTGTCCAGTCTGTTGGAAACGATTCCATGCACGATGGATCACTGAAGGTGACACTTGAAGCTGTCTGGCGACGGACCTTATTGAGTAACCTTCTTGGAGCAGCGTAACAGCTCTTGCAACTTCCTTCAGCCTGAGATGTCTCATTTTGTCTCAATTAAATGTCCGAATACTATATAAGAGCATTAACATGCACATTAATGCTGTTTGAAGACCATTCTGTTTTTAAGGGGTTTCTGGCATTTCACTTTAAACCCACGGAAGAAAGAGAAACTCGAAAAACACCCAGTGATTTCAATAGACCACTTCTATTTTATCAAAAAACTATGAAACACTTTATCGGAAGTCTTGATCTTGAGATTTTACAAATGTTTTCAGAAGTATTTTCCTACTTCTTTTGAGCAGTGTAGATAATTTATGAGTGAAAGCCTGATCATTCCAGCCTCACCCTATCTAAAACTCATAGCCAAGTTCCTGAGGGCTACTTACCAATTTCATCATGAGACGTTTTTACCATGGTAATACCTAGTACGTTTTATTATCGTCCTAGGTAATACCATGTTTTCACTAAATTAAAGAAGTTTCATAATGAAGTCCATTATACAAACTATTTCCTTTCTTGGTTTACAAATAAAGTTCCTGCAACAGCGAGAGAAGCGTCTTGAATAGGAAGATGGTTCATATGAAAATGACATATCCTTGATGTATGTACAACACTTATTCAATTTGCTCTTATTTTTTGGACCATTCTCGTCCAAACATACGGGTTGGAAATATATGGTGGTCTTAGAATTACTGCAATTACTAATGAACATTTTCACAAAAATTGAAGGCAAACATCCCTTATCGATAATTGGAGGGAGAGATTGTCCTGTCGAAGGATGAGTCAGATTTTCTTTCCTGTTTAACAAAAATTAATGGTTTACGTTTAGTTTAACTTAATGGACTGACTCTATTTTTCCTTCCAACTAACGGGTTGGCTGGATCGTCTAGATTTTCTCGATCCAGTTGAGATCTTTTGGATTATCGCCACATAAACTGGAATTGGAAAGTTGATTTCTCATCTGTTTAAAGAGAAATTTGGTCCCTCAAGAACGTGGAGTGGAAGGAGGATGATGTTGGAAGAGGTCCATGATAATTCGACCTACGGTTTGGTGGGATACTCGAGTACATATTATTTAAAAGTATAACTAATATTTTATTCAAAGACTTATCTTACATCGTCTTTCCATGCTTTCTCCAAATGTTATTTATCTTTATAAACATTTGAAAAAGTAATAAAATATATATTGCAATATAGATATTATTTCTTTTTGGAAAATATTTATCTTTGTGCGTGTGTAGATTTAGAGAAAAAATTATTAGCGTCTAATTATTAAATAATTTCAAACAAGTATTATATAAAATAAAATTTATTTCTTTTGGAAATTCATTTGAAGTTTTAAGAGTCACATACATTAAATTGGTTCTGGATTAAAATTTCTTAATTGGTTCTGGATATGACTTCTTCATGTGGTTACTCTTCTTATTCGTCATTTGGACAAATCTTAGGAAAAAACAAATACAGATGTATTATTATGAAATGACATTCAGGCATAAACTTCTTGATGACTTAGGCTTATACTATTTATTATACAGGGTGTTTTTGAATTGAGTACAGATTTTTTAGGAGATGATAGAAGAGTTCCTTAGAAGTATTTTTTGTCATATGAACATGGGGTCCCCGCAGCTCCGTTTACTTCCAATACTGCATTGAACAATCAAATGACACCGGGACGCAGTGTGCGTTGGTAGGCCTAGATTATTTTATTTTGAACAATTAACTCAAGCAATCTACTGTAATAACTTTTAAAGTAATTGTTTGCAAAGAAATTTCAAGGTGCACGTGCTTGTTTGTTGAAAAGTCCTAGGACAAACTTCGTCAAGGAGATTCCATGGTATCAAACCCCTTTGTAAAATACGATTAGTCCATATGTAAATGAAAAAAAGTAATCGCATTCTGGGAAAGCAATAGGTAAAGATTTGTTTTAAAAAGTCATACAGTGGATTGCTTGCGTTAATTGTTAAAAATAAAATAATCTAGGCCTACCAACGCACACTGCGTCCCGGTGTCATTTGATTGTTCAATGCAGTATTGGAAGTAAACGGAGCTGCGGGGACCCCATGTTCATATGACAAAAAATGCTTCTAAGGACTTCGTCTATTATCTCCCAAAAAATCTGTACTCAATTCAAAAACACTCTGTATATTGGAATAAAAAATAGTTTTTCTTTCTTATTGGATATTATATTCCAAAATGCAGAAATGTCTTAATTATTTAAGAAACAAATAAAACCATCACCTCTTTCGCTTTGCTCTTGTAGCAACTCATAAAGTCTAGGATCTGTTTAATAAAAAATATTTGAAAACCACGGATGTAAAAACAGATAATAATATCAGTGTAGGCAAAAATGCAACTTTATATACAAATATATTCGGTTGTTATAACTTACAGGGACCTCCTCTTTCCCATCGGCACAAGAGTCAATTGCAGCGTTGAGTTCTTCTTTTTTCTATGGAGGAAAATATGAAGGAATTTTAATTATTTATAGAAACGTTATTTATTATTAATAATGAAATTTTTTTCTCAATGCCAAATAAGAAGAATAAGAATTAAATTGTATTTCCGTGGATATTAACAGTAAGGGAATATTTAACAAAACGTTTTAATTGAATATTTTTTAAAGAAAACCTAAGAAATATTTAAAGGTAAACTCCACACCCAAAACAACTTTGTTTAAAATGAAAGATGAAAGTCTCAATAACAACGTAGCATGTATAAAAATTTTCAATTCGTACTCAAAATTGATAATATATATTAAAAAACTTTCATTTTTTCCCTCCCCCTGCGATAGACACGGGCGCCATGGTTCGGCAGCTGTTACATCACAAGTTGCCGAGAAGTGCGAAGGAGTTTCGAATTCGTGACGTCACACATTGGACGCTATCGGTTAGTTGTCAGTTGGGCATCGCAATGGACTATGAATATGAAACAAGACCGATCGATAGTGACGACTGCGATTTTGATAATTACAGTGATATACAAGGGCCATTAGCAGAATTAAATGCTACTGCAACTTCTGCGATATACAGCCCTATGCATTAAACCGTGAAACGGGATCTTCTACTTGCCACGTCGGCGTGTGCCTTACACAGCAGATAGGCTTACCTCCTCATTCCTTCGGCGTTTAACGAGTGCTGTTGCGATAGTTGTTCTTGAAGAACGCCAGGCCCGTTTAGAGTTGGAAGAGCATCTAGTTCCACCTTATACGTGATTTAGTTTCGTCGAATTTCTTGTTTGAATTGATACTGAATTTTAAACGGCGGATGCGTAGACAAAGCAAGATGCTTCGAAATGAGCATACGATGCTGTTTGGAGTTGGATACCAGTTCCCTCGCTGTCAAAAACTAATCCACTGTATTTTAATCGATTCTGATAGTGGAAATCTATGAAACGTGAAATTTCTATCCAACTGTCTATTTACACATCCAAACAGAGAACAAATTGAAGGTATTCCGACATAAAACAGGTTAGCAAAATCTTACGATATGTAGAATCGTTCTAATCGACTAGAATCTCGGCGACGAAATTCCCCGAGGTTCTCGCGGCAGGAAATGACAGCTTGTTCCGCCGTGTTCTGTGGAGAAGGAATGGAAGATCCCACGCAAATTTTCAATTTTCCGAGGCATTTTTCTGAATAAAATATTAGGAAAAATCGAAAAATTTTGACTGATAAATACTCTATTAACCAGGATTAATGTTATGGTGCAAAAAAAAAAAAAA
>JAHWFO010031644.1:5712791-5735238 GCA_023313115.1 Rhysida immarginata
TGCAGAATATACATACAAAGTCATATATTGTTTTCTATAGCTTATAAGATTCGAGAGTAGGAATAGATTTGATTAATTAAAAATATTGGCGATAAATGTGTACAGGGTGCGTAAGGTATTTGAGGACACACTTTCGTTTGGCTACTGCTTCATTATAGTAATTGTATGTCCTTTCCGTTTCCGGAAAGCAAAATGGCGGACTATCAAATAACACAAATCATGAAGAGACATGCAGTTATCGTGGCATTAAAGGCAGAGTACAGCGATTTAGAGATATCACGATTTCATAAGGTCGCAAGATCATTCGTCCACAAAGTGCGGAAGGATGACCGAAGATGGTAATGTTGCACCAGTAGCAAAGGGTAAAAGGCATGCCTCACGCTCTGACATCATCAGAACACCTAAATTTATTCAGCAAGTGCAGCAGGCCATCGATGACAATCCCAGAACATCCATGAGGTCACTTGCCAAAGATCTCCAAGTGTCGGAAGGAACAATCAGAAATGTTGTCCATGAAAATCTCAGATATCACTCGTATGTTATGCGAAGAGGTCAGTTTATGTCAGACAAGACACGGGAAAGCCGCCTACTCAGATCGCATGACACAGAAATGGATGGCCGACAACTTCCATGATCACGTAACCTCCTAACTCCCCTGACCTGAATCCGTTGGATCACTAAGTATGGAACGTTGTGAAGAGAGAGGTCAGTGAACACCCCCATGACACCAAAGATGAATTGAAAGCTGCCATTGTTCGAATACTGACCAATATGAACCATGACCATTTGAATCGCGCATGCCGTCGGTTTCGACCTCGCATTGAAGCAGTTATAGAAGTTAAAGGCGGATTCATTGAATAGCCATATAACAAGAAGGTTTCTTGTGCATGCTCATGATATGTATCAATTATAAAGTTATTATCTCGACTTATATCTCTGTTTTCTTTCTTGACGTGAATCTGTCCTCAAATACCTTACGCACCCTGTACAATGTCGTTGTTTTAATACGGCGTTTCCTGTATGAACGATATCTACCATATAAGTCATGAATGGCACGTATAACATTGCAAAATAATTTTTTGATGTATTTAATGCAATAACTATAGTCTTGAACAGATTCTAGAAAGATATGTAACTTGATCCTGGACAAGATAAATTCAAACACTTTTGTCTAAGTATTTGTCAGATCAAAATTAATACTTAAAGCAATTTTACGATTACAACTGGTAATATTTCTCTATGGTTTAATAAATAATCATTTTGGTCGTCAGTTATTGATTTTTATTTATTGATAAAATATTCAAATTTTAATTTTTGTTTTTTAAAACTCTTTTAACTATTCTGATAACAACATGAATAAAAAACCGCAAGTAACTTACTGATAAAATAAATTCCGCATTATTTTCCTTAAATTTGGCCACGACTATTTCATACTTGTCATTCATCTTAAATAAATAAATAAATAAATAAATAAATAAATATATCAGAGAAAATAACAGGGACTTGTTGAATCCAATAGACTACTTTGACCTCCAATTGATTTGTTAATAAACAAGTACAAAGATGAACAATTATGAATAAAATATGCGCTTACTTTTCCTGATTTTTTCATTACGCATGCCATCGTTTGCATCTTTTGTTTCTATAAAAGAAAAATATATTAAATGTTTATTTATATTTATTTAAGAGCAAGCCATAACTTGTTTTCGTTTCACATTTGTTCTTTAAATTGAAATAACATTTCTTACATTATCGTTACTGTCTTTGTTTCCACAATTATATTTCTCTATGTCCTCTTCCATCTGAAATTAATATTATTAATTTGTTTTGCTCATTTTTTTCTTTTTGAAGTTTATGACTACTTTAGATTTGTAGTTTAACATGAAAACTGGTTAAAATTCTTATTATTTTTAAATTAATTTTAAATGCGCATTATAAGACAAAGTTTATTTTAATTTCCATAAAAAATTTATTATATATAAAATTCGAATTAAATTTTATAACCGAACATAACCATAACAATATTTTAACTTACTCTCTTGCGGAGACTTTCTTTATCGAAACATTTCTGAAATGATAGTTAAAATGAAATAAACAATGAATTCTTAAGTTTATGAATTATTTTAAACATTTGAATGCATGGTATTAAATAAATGTCGAATTACGCAGTTTTAAAGAGCCTTAACATGGCGTAAGTCCGACATGCAATGAAAATTTTTAGCCATCATTATCTGGCGATTGCACTTTCAGTAGCAACCAACATGAACAGTTATGCAACTAATAGTAAAATATACCTGTAACGAACTATGTGTTACATACCTCGTCGTCACCCTTGACCAAATTGAAAAGTGCGATCGTAACGAGCAGAGCAAAGAACGTGAAATTCATTTTGGAGAATTTGGCTGTAGTTGGAATGTGGAAGGTTTTCCAGAGAACGAAAGATATATATATACCGATAATGAAATTCGTTTGGGAAAAAATCCGGTACATCATAAAAACCATTCGTATGAATGGAATGTCGCCTTATTCAGAAAAAATGAAAAGAAATTTCCTTCTTATGAAATTTATGAAAAAAATGTAAAAAATAAAAACAACTAAAAATTTGAATCTCTAATTTTTCTTTAATGAAATATTTATGAGATGTGTGTGTCTGACTGTCTGTCTGTATATTCGCGATAATCTCTACAATTACGAAACCAACGGGCATTGAAATTTGCATGATGCTTTATCATAGTCCGGGATAGGTTTTTAAGTCCTTTGAAATGAATTTCTATTCCTCAACCACGCAATACGAGCGAAAAACCAACTGGATATTAAACAACACAGTCCCATCCCCAAGAAATATGATAAAAAAGGCGTCCCCATTCTATTTTATTTTATCTTATCTACAGTATTCACGTACTTTGAGCATAAAATTCAATCTCTCTTCTCTCACTCTGTCTCTCTCCGGGAAAAGTTTTTAACTACTTTTGAATTAGACATTTCCAGCATAGGCGTTCACAGAATGCTGAGCAAAGAGATGCGTCGAAGATTGTTGCAATCCCTTCGATCTCCCTTTTTAGGAACAACCCTGAAACTAAGGAACAATCCATAAAGTGGCTCTTCAAAGGGCAAGGACCGACACATAAATGCAAACGTTCTCGAGGTGCTGAGAAGGTGTGATGGTAACTTTCTTCGGTTCCACTGGCCTTATGGGCACTGTTGTGCATGAAAACACAAAGACGGTTACAGCAGAGTGGTATTGGACGTTCTGCATGTCAAAACTCCTAAAGAAAGGGACCCAATATCTGTCTGCTATTACTTAAGTGCTTAGGTGGATTTCATCAACACCTGCAGCTCTGCCAGTCTTCAGAGATTTAATCGCCCATCTGCTGTCTGCTTCGGTGATACTATCGTGACTATTCTCCACTCCAAGAAGCATCTCATGTGTTTTAGGTATTGCTATTACCGGGTTAAGAAGAAATTTAAAGTACTACTTCCACCTGAACGCTTAATATTTTGAGGTGAAAGATTTCTTTCCACGGAGGCGGCAGGTTGTCTGCCAGAATACCTTTTTTGCCGAAATATAGACTTGGTCTGATTTCTTCCCGAACTTCTCCCAGGTCTTGGCTTTAGCTGCTGCTACTACCTTAGCTGCTGTTTTTCGCGTTTCAGTGCACCGCACTCAACTGGAAGGTGACTTAATTGCAAGCCATAGTAAATAGCCTTCCTTGTGAAATAGCCTTGCCAGATTCTTAGACTTCACAGTTCCACCATGCAATCCTTCTCTCATTGCCCTGCATCACACACAACGGCCTACGACTGCAGCACAATGCAGCGGAAGCAATCACAGCTTTTTAATTACTTCCATTTCTTGTCAACATTGCCACGATCACTGCGTAGTTCCAAGATCAGTTGATCGTTCTCCTCCTCTTCTCACACGAGTATCTAACACTGATTGGAATAAGCCTGCTGAAACGATTACAAAATTATTCAGTGACTCAATTGCATCCCTGTACCATGTATATTTATGGACATTCCTGTGCTGGAAGATTGTGTTCATGATGGAAAGTCCATTGTTACAAGTTAAATCCAACCTCCCGTTCGCATTTAAATAAAAGATAAATCGTGTCATCATTCCTTCCAATCACGTCTTTTCACGTTCGGTCATCAGCTCCCACATATGCATTGAAGTCGTTTACTAGCATTACTGAATCTGTACACCCTCTCCTGCTGAGACCAGCATCGACTTCATCTAGAAATAGCGGGCACTCTTTGACCGAATTCGGTGTATATACAAAGTACAGAGAGAAAGAGAGCCCGTTTCCCTATCCTCAGGAGATACTGCCCTCCACCCAAAGAGGATCAATCTACAAAACAATCTGCTAACCGGAGGCTTGTGCGTATCCTTCCTCACGCCTGGTAAATTCGACACTCGAGTAGAAAAGTTTCCACCCTCCTTTTAGATCCACAGTTCCAGAACCTGGAAGTATTGTAGAGATAATTTCGATATCGTTTGGCTTCCTCCATTAACGCAAATCCCTTCCCTGTCATGGGGAATATTTTATCCAGGAATTGACATATAGAAAGAAAGAAATATGAGGAGATTCAGCCTTTAAGAAATTTTAAGATTCAGTTTTTAGTTTTTCATCAGGCTCCAAAAGGCATTTTAAAAGAAAATGTTTTGACAACAGAATTTCTAAAATACTGAACTTATTTTAGAAATTGTTATAAAATAAATATAAAAAGGAATATATAAAGTGCAGAAAGAATTCGTTTCAACCTAATGAAACTACAGGGGTTGGGTAAAATAATATGAACATCTTTGATTTTAGACGTTTTGTCGAATATCTAGAAAAATACTTGACGAATTATCCTGAAACTTCAGGTGTGTAAAGAGCACCTCATATGTTTGAGCGAAGCTTTTGTTCCGAAGGCAAAAAGAGTACTAGGAACAATTTGAACAAAAAAAAATGTTTGGGATCTCCCTATGTCACAGAATCCTGCGACAGATGTGGATTCCGTTGTTCCCGGCAGACGAATTCTGCCGGGAAACAATGTTGGAAATCAGGTGGCGACATCTGTTGCTAACATGGATAGTGATTTAATTAGCGTGGATGAGAATATTGGTAAAAAGGAATTGCGTAGGAGGACGTGGAGGAAGAGGCACAGAAAGAGGCGCGAAAATCAAAAACGTGAGCGGGAGTGGAAAGTAGAGAGGCTCAGGTGAAACTCAGGTGATGGTGGCTTCCTCGAAGGAATCTCTGCATTGCTTTGTTACCTAGAACAGTTCACGAGAAAGCGAACCTCGTCCGGCGTATGAAACGAGGACTCAGAGAGAGAAATCGAGCTTTCATAGTATACAGTATGTGTCGCTAACCCCTTTGCTGTCATAGGTTCGTGGAAGCCAAAGAATTCTACTGTCGCCGTGCCAAGAGAAGAAGAAAGCAACCCGCTACGTGTAGAGACGATTTTTCCGTCGAATACAAACGACTAGCTCCAGCGTCGGAAAAGCAGCTTGTGAATTCTACGTGTGTTACGGTCGAGCGTCGAATTTTCATGTCAGCTCGAGCCCCCTTCGCCTTCACGTACGATTGTGGTCGTCGTGGATATCGAATCACGTCAGCTGTTGCCTGTGTTAGGAGAAATTTAGCTAACCTAGGATCCCTCGTCCCAATGAGTCGCCTTGGTCCGTTGCCGCCTTTCTACAAGAGCAACTCGGCACGTTGGTCCCTTATAAACGTTATCTTGCTTCTCAAGATAAAATCAAACTCATAGCGTCGCCGTCAACCTAGAGCGATATGGCTAAAGCCAGGTATTTGTGAAGCACGTTGGAGACTTCAGCGCCCAGCGGGAAGAATTATTGACTTAAAATTATTTGTGAGCTATTATTTTTGTATAATGTTTTTGGCTGAATGAGCCCAGAAATATGTGCTGAATTGAGCTTGTTTACATTATACACATTTAATAGTAGACCTCTGTTGCCTATCGGTGTTTAGTGTTTTATTTTTTTCGCATCATATTTTTTTTTGTAATTAAGCTCATTCCGGTCGTCCTCATTTTAGTTAAAGTGAGGGAGACTGAAGAAGGAGTTTCTACGTGTTAGTAGAAGTCCGGGAAAACAACAGACGTTTTCTTGTATTTTTGTTAAATTTTGATCTTTTAATAAAATTTTGTTTGTTGTTCATAAAGTAGTGTGCTCTGTATCTTTGTTTTACATTAAATCGCTTCCACTTTGCACTTTGCTAATTTCTACGTGACACCCTGTAAAAAATAATGCTTGAAATGCGTTGTAGCTGTAGCATATAATTAGGAGGCTTTTTTTTACTTACCTGTGTTCATTTGTATGAGAATAGCACGTATATTCATGGAGATATCCAGGTTTCTTTAAAAAAAAAAAATCTAAATTTTTCGTACGTTTTTTGTTTATAACATGCAGGGTTTTCAACCCAATGCAATGCCATTTTCAAGGAATTTGACAAACGACAGTAGAGACAACACCCTGCAATCAGAATATAAAAATAAAATATTTGATGCAATAAGAGCATTTATATATATTAAATAATGTTTTACTGCGCATGCGCAAGCGTACCAAAATGTCTTTTGCTTAATTTATTAGCCAAATGTATAGAGCTACTCTCATAATAAGCCCAAGCAAATGTGAAAATTCAGAAAGATACTGTATCGTCGATAGAATGAGTTGAATTTCAGTTGCTCTCAAAAATAAACAACACGATAAGGGGTTTTCTCCAAATTTTTATTTTTGGATCGGACACCAGTATCGACTTCTCCTTAAGTTGATATGAAGTCAACATGCCGTAGGCCCACCTTTCACTCTTATGACCCTAAAAATTTATTAAGTATCTGAAGCGAAGCCGTTTATTGTACATCTGCTTGTTGTCTGTCTTTCAACATTCTTTGATACTGAATATATGTAGGTTGCTTTGATATAGAATATTCTTTCCCCTTCTTCACTATTTAGTTTTGTCAGTATTAATAATAAAAATAAAAAAAATGTGTTGTGGAATTTCCTGTATAGGAATGAAAATATTCTCGGATTTTTTATACACCTTGCCTGAAGAAAAAATCGTCACAACAAGAAGGGTCGACGAGAAAAATACTTCCGGTTTTCAGGAAGCCAGCCAGATACCCACATGAGCACATACAACCTGTGCTACGACCGAGTAAATTTGAGAGCGACTTAAATTTAAAAAATGCCAACTAGAAATGCCAACTATATAGTTATGCAGAGCTTGGTTGCACAAACGTTCTTGTACAAATTTACTGCTCTGAAGTTTAGATCCTTTGTCTCCTTTTGTGGATTCCTTATATCCTTTCATAACGATAAAAATTGTGCTCCACTATGTACTACATAGAAGCAGGAGCAGGCTCGTCTATAGCTGAGAGATCACACCAGGAAGCACTGCTGCTCGTGGAAGTGCTCGTCTTTTGCTTATTTTCAAAATGGTAGCTTGTTTACTATTGGTCAAGGTCTATAGTTAGAGAATTGTTTTCCCTTTCCTTACTGGTTTGGGTTGCTCCACTGATCTCGGAGTTACGGGGGAAATCACATGAAATTCTCTAATAATGAACAATTGCCTTCTTTTCAAATACTATTTCAATTTTGGATAAAACTGGAATTACACTACCTGGTCAAAAAACAAGTCGCACGCACTATTATTTTGTAGGTCGCACCCATTTGTCTTGGCATTGATTGTACCAATTCCTGGAAGGTCTCGACACTTTCGCCAAGATAGTCCAGTGATGAAGGAGGAGTCGGTTCACTTCTTAATGACCTCTCTAGAACAATCCACATAGATTCTCAATGGGATTGAGGTCAGGGCTTTGCGGAGACCAATTTAAGTGCGTGATCCTCATGCTCTTGGAACCAGATGTTCACAATATGAGCTCGATGAATCCATATGAGCTTCGAGAAAGAAGTAATGCATTGAGGGTAGAATATGGTCACTCAGTAAGCGCAGATATTCTGGAGACTTCATTTTATTGCTGCACAATTTTGCTGAGCCTAGTCCAGCCCAGCAGAAGCAACTCCAGGTCATAACACTTCCCTCCCTGCAAATTGCAGTCTCTTTTTCCGATTAGTCGCAGTAACTAAAGGCTTTCTTATCGCAGCACAACTGTTTAAGCCCAGTCCTCGTAGTTGTCGTCTAATTGACCGGGTGGAAATGGTTTTGAATTCCCTATTGAGGCTTTTTGTAAGTTCTAGGGTGTTTTTACGATTACATTTCACCAAACGTTTTAATAATTTGCGATCATGAATGTTGAGGATCGTTTTTCGACCACACTTTTTCGGTGAAGTATGTTTGTTCACCCAACTCTTTCCATGATTTAATAATACGCTGGACGGTTCGCAATCTGAGGCCGGTGGTTTCAACCATCTCCTTGGAGGACTTCTGCCCTTGGTGCAGTTCAATAATTTGGCCCTTCTTGAACTCCGAAACGTCTTTTCTGCGATCGTGTGTAACTTCGTCAGACATGGTTGCTTTCAAATGATTAGTTGCACACTGCTTCCTCACTATTTGAAGGTTGTTGTGAGCGCTATTATATGCAAATTTTCTACCTACTTTTGGTTTCTTTCACATTTCAGAATTTGCATGTGTAAAATAACATCGCGACTTTTTTGTCTGCCCAGGCAGGGTACTTAGAAAACAGAATATGAAGGTTCATTATTATGTGATCTAGCGAAATTATCTCTACAGCATGTTAAACAGTGGGTTACCAAAATAACGAGTACCTCTTGAAACGTACTTGCGCAGAGAAATTGCAACACCAGGAAAAAAATGTTTTAAATAAGACAAAATATATCACATAAACAGAGAAATACATTCTGAAGAAACGATTTTAACTTCAAACAATTATAAATGCCCATTGGCTGAATATACCGGCAGTTTAGTAAACAGTAGGCCCACCATTATTAACGATACATTTGTTCACATAGCGTGGCATTGAATCAATGATATCCGAATACTGTCCTGGGATAAGTGGTCCATGTGGTATTCACCAAATTCCAGAGTTCATGTGTAAAGGCGCAAAATGACGTCAGATGTAGACGTGCCCAAAAACAATTGAACCCACCGAACCATCATAGCATACTCTCCAATAGATTTTTACGCGTTTCAGATGGTAAATTTCTCCATTCGCCTATTCGACCTCGTTCTATGGGTGGTCTTGATCGGCAAAACAAATTTCCTTATGACATTATGTCCACTAAATTTTATTTCAGGATGTTTGAACCTTGAAGAAACTGTTACCCAGGCATTCTTCGTCCAAATGCTAGAGTCGTGAAGTAATGCACTAATCTCGAATAGGTCCAAAATTTGGCGTCTCTCCAGCATTTCTTCATGTAACCAATGCCTTGTGAACATATCTTATCCCTGATAAAGGAATGTCCTTTTTATGTCCTGATATTGTCGCAGATGATTTGTGTAACTCGATATAATGAAAAAAATTAGATTTGTGCCCACATTTCTTTGCAGATCTCTCTTTTCTCGCTCTACAAGTTTTGATAGTTGACTAGATCACTTTTCGGTAGAATGATCCCCTTTTCTCTATTATTTGTATGTCAGGAAGTTGAATTAGGAGTCTGCAGAATTATAAACGTACAGAAGATCTGCTAATGTGGCATCTTAACATCGTTGATCGTTGGTCTTCGTTGAATCTGTTACCTTGGAGTTCAGTTTTGCAGTTTCTGCCACTTCTGCAGTAGTGTATTCAACAGTTTTTTGAGGCAACTTTATTATGCATGTGTCCACAGTAGCCCGTGTGGAATATTTCGGTTCTTTTTCCACTCTAAAACCTTATCCCTCGTGAGTTTTCCGTGTCACTATAATAATATAGTAATGTTTCAGCTGGTATACAGGGTGTTTCTAAATGGAAGGACAATAAGTACATAGTGTGATTCCATGCATCAAATGAAGCAAAAAGTTCCTTATCGAAAATGTCGAAAACTCAAAATTTAAATTGCGTCGTTACGTCATTTATGAACTTTCCGCACGAGTAGTTCATTAATTAAGGGTGGAGGAACTTTTAACGAATTAATTAAAACAAACGAAGAAATTCAAACAATGAAACATTACGTTTCAGTGACAAAAATTCTCGTGTGCTCAGATCCTGGACGTACGTTCCATTGTTTGAATTAATGTAAAGATGGCATTACAAATTGAAATAAAGTTTAAGAATGGAAAGCTTATTGGTTCTGTAAATGATTCAACATTCTTAATAAGCTGAGCCGAAATGACAGTGATGTTATGATTTTTCCTCATGATTTGTAGTGAGTAAAAATCCATAACAATCACCAACAACAATCCATAACAATCATTAAAGTGCATAACAATCCATTTCGGTTCAGCCTACATTACTCATTCAGTCTACTCCACATATCAAAAATAAACTGCGCCACTTGTTTAGATTAAATGACATTTCAGCTAAGTTTTAAGCAAAATTCGCGTGACGTTTAGACCCTTAAAATTTGAGTTTAAAACATTTTGCATAATGAACTTTAAGTTTGTTATCATGCAAAGGATCACGCTAGGTACTTATTATCCTTCCATTTAGATGTCTGATATAGATGTCTAGCAGAACTCGTGCAAAAATACTTTACTTCAAAAAGTCAAATTATTAATGATTGGATATTATTTATCACCAGTCCTCCAATATTTTGTTTGCTTATATCGTTCAGCGATCTCTTAATCGTATTTTTATTTCAAATGGTATATTTGTATAAGTGAATTGAAACTGCACCTTATAAAGTTCTCATATTTAGAAAGACTTATATATTCTGTTCTCAGAGTTTTTTATTAAACTTTATTCTTGTTAAGCTTTTTTTTCTATTAGCCGCTGTTGAAAACCATTTTGAATAATTAAAATTCCAGTAATGGTTAAAGATTATCTGGTTGCCATAACAGTATGAAATTTTTTTTTTAAAAATTGAAAATTGACATGTTTCAGAAATCAGATAGTTAATCATCATATAATTTTATGTTCCGGAATATGTTTTTACTTTTCATATGTAAAATATGCTATCAATGAATGGACATTACATTTTAGTGAAGAAAATAATGCAGAACAATTTTCATATTTTTGGAGCGAACGTCAAGCAGCGTTGCCCTCACGGTGTATGCCCATTCAGGTTGTAGAGATATGCAAACATTTAAACCAGGGACGTCCAAGATTTCTGTCAGCGGGCAGCGCCCGTGCACGAGGGCAATCTTCCCTCTCCCCCCATTGCACATTACGTTGATCAGTTCCTTAAAGTCTGGCAACACTGCATAGGAAAAACTATACCCACTCCCCTCCTGACTTTTGAACTATCTCCTCGGCTTTGACCGTGAGCTTTGTTCGCGAGCTTTTTGTTGCACGCGGGCGACGGGCACGATTTGGACACCCCTGATTTAAACGATACCGCAATTTAAAATACAGCCAGCGCCATCTCTTATATTAAAAATAAATTTTGTGCTATAGAAAGTAATTTCGTTAAGATCATCGCTCAGCCAAAACCGCTGAAGCTAATTAAATTACGCCCTCAAGTAAATTTCCAAAAATCATGAAAATCGTCTTTCTGAATTTCTTACCAAATGGCCAAATACAAATAACTTCATGGATTTAATCATGGATTTAACTTTAAAAAACGACGGATTTTCACATAAACTTACATCCCTTATTTTACCCTCTTAGGGGATGAATTTCGTAAAATCCTTTCTAAAGTGGGTGCTTACTATCAACATTTTATGTAATTAGCTTCAATGGTTTCGGGTGCTAATCAATCAGTCAGTCAGGACATGTTCTTTTATATATAGATATAGATTTCAAACCAGTATTATGTAAAATATAAATTTATTTCTTTGGAAATTCATTTGAAATTTTAAGAGTCAGATACATTAAATTAGTTCTGGATGAAAACTTCTTAATTGGTTCTGTATATGACTTCATCATCATCTGCTTCACTCTTCCTTTTTATCGTTTGGACAAATCTTAGGGAAAACAAATACAGATGCGTTATTATGAAATGACATATAAGTATAAACGCCTTAGTAACTTAAGCTTATACTACTGGTTATAAATTGCAATAGAAAATATATATTTCCTTATTGGATATTATATTCAATTAATGCAGTGAATACATTTTTTTCTTATTGAATATGAAATTCACCTCTTTGATTTTTTTCATGTGGCAACCAAAAAAGTCTCTGGCCTGTGTGATAAAATGTACATGAAAACGGATATTTGTAAAAACGGATATCAGTGTAGGGAAAAATGCAATTTTATTTAAAAATATATTCGGTTGTTATAACTTACAGGGACCGTCTCTTTCCCATCGGCACAAGAGTCAACTGCAGCGTTGATTTCATCTTTTTTCTATGGAGGAAAATATGAAGGAATCTTAGATATTTTATAGAAACGTTGTTTATTATTAATAATGAAATTTTTTCCTCAATGCCAAATAGGAAGAATAAAAATAAAATTGGATTTCCGTGGATGTTAACAGTTAGGGAACATTTAACAAAACGTTTTAATTGAACATTATTTAAAGAAAACCTAAGAAATATTTAAGAATAATACAGGCTTTAAATACATTGACCTCATCGACAAATTCTTTCTCTCGCCAATATTAAAAAAACTGCATTAAGAATATCAGAAATAAACATTTTGCAGAATTTTACAAAGTGATATATAGTTTTATGTAGCTTATAAGATTCCATGGTAGGAATAGATTTGATTATTTAAAAATATTGACGATAAATTTGTAGAATATCCTTGTTTGAATATGGCGGTCTCTGTATGAATAATATCTTCATATAAGAAATCGTTATAGCAGTCTTGAACAAATTCTAGAAAGATATGTAACTTGATCCTGGACAAGATAAATTCAGACGCTTTTGTCTAAGTATTTGTTAGGTCAAAATTAATACTTATAACAATTTTACAATTACAATTGGTAATATTTTTCTATGGTTTAATAAATAATCATTTTGGTCGTTAATTATTGTTTTTTATTTACTGTTAAAATATTCTAATTTTAATTTTTGTTTTTTAAAACTCTTTTTACTATTCTGATAATAACGTAAATAAAAAAAACGCAAATAACTTACTGATAAAATAAATTGCGCATTATTTTCCTTAAATTTGGCCACGACTATTTCATGATTGTCATTCATCTTAAATAAATAAATAAATAAATAAATAAATCATTAAAAATAACAGGGACGTGTTGAATCCATTAGACTACTTTGACCTCCGTTTGATTTGTTAATAAACTAGTACAAAGATGAACAATTTTTACTAAAATTTGCGCTTACGGTTCCTGATGCTTTCATTAAACATCCCATTTCTTTCATCTTTTCTTTCTATAAATTGAAAAATCTAATAAATGATTATTTATACTTATCTAAGAGCAAGCAATAAAGTGTTTTTGTTTCACATTTGTTCTTTAAATAGAAGTAACATTTCTTACATGGTCTTTCTTCTCTTCTTTGCCTTTACAATCATATTTCTCCAAATCGTCTTTCATCTGAAATTAATATTATTAATTTGTATTGCTTGTTTTTTCTTTTTGAATTTTATGACTACTGTAGATTTGTAGTTTAACCCTAACAATAAATTATTGTATTGAACAACACTATTTTAACTTACTTTCTTGTGGATAGCTTCTTTATCGAAACATTTCTGAAATGATAGTTGAAATGAAGTAAACAATGAATTCTTAGGTTTATGAATTTTTTTAAGCACTTGAATATATTTCATAAAATTAAGAAAACAGTTGTGATTTGACATTTATATTATTAATAAATTTAGAAATTAAAATATATATTAATAAAAAATATATATTAATATATTAGAAAAGTAATAAATATCGAGTTACTCAGATTTATAGAGCCTTAACATGATTAGTAAGTCCGATATAAAATAGGATACGCAATGAAAATTTTTAGGCATCATTATCTGGCGATTACATTTTATGTAGCAACCAGCATCAACAGCTATACAAGTAATAGTAAAATATAACTGTAACGAACTATGTGTTTCATACCTCGTCGTCACCTTTGACCAAATTGAAAAGTGCGACTGTAACGAGCAGAGCAAAGAACGTGAAATTCATTTTGGAGAATTTGGCTGTAGTTGGAATGATGAAGGGTTTTCAGAGAAAGAAAGATGTTCGTTCTGTTTTATATATATGTACCCATAATAAAATTCATTTGGGAGAAAATCCGGTACATAATAACTATTCGTGTGAATGGAATGTGAATGTATTCTTCGCCTCATCCAGAAATTCTGAAAAGAAATTTCCTTCTTATTAAATTTACGAAAAAAATGTGAAAAAAATTAAAAAAATTAATTTCTAATTTATCTATAAAAAAATATATTTATGAGATTTAAAAAAAAAAATTATTGTTTTTATTTTTCGACTATTTTCTATAGTCAGAGATAAGTTAACGACAATGGCAAAGTTGAACACGCCACTGGGCATGAAGCAGTCATTATTTTGCTCAAGAGAGAGAATAAATTATGTTTAACAAAGAGTAAAGCTTTAGAAAATTGGTGAATCGTGTTTTAGTTGCAGCTTCTGTTAAGTAACATCCTAGCTTCCGTTACTGCTTGTATTAGAAGCATGCAAAGGAAATTTCATTTATTTATGGAGTTTTCTTGCACATTTATATTAAACCGTAGTCTGTTAACATTAAGCTGTGACAAATAAAATAAAATATTTAATCTAGCCTTTAAATTTTCTCTTCTGTCAATTCCGTATCTCCGGTAAGGTTACTTTTAAGCCAAAACTCTAACATACTTAATAACATTGTAACCAATTTATACCCTTAGTTCATCATTATGTATATTAATAAAGATCAATGTGTATCTGTCTGTATATTCGCGATAATCTATACAGTCACGAAATCAAAAGGCGTTGAAATATGCATGATGCTTTATCACAGTCCGGAAAAGGGTTTTAACTACTTTGAAATGGATTTCCGTGCCTCTCCTACGCAATACAAGTGAAAAACCAACTGCATATTAAACGAGACATTCCCACCCCCTGTCCAATAAATAAGATAAAAAGTGTCCCATCCTGTTTTATTTTATCTTAACTACAGTATCCATGAACTTTGAGCATAAAATTCAATCTCTCTTCTCTTACTCTCTCTCCGGTTTTTAACTACTTTTTAATTAAGGTCCTTACCAGCATAGGCTTCCACAGAATGCTGAGCAAAGAGATGTTTCGATGGTTTTTGCAATCCCTTAGATCTCTCTCTTTAGGAACAACCCCGAAGATAAGGAACAATCCAAACAGCGGCTGCGCAAAGATCAAGGACGACACATAAATGCAAAAGTTCTCGGAGTGCTGGGAAGGTGATGGTGATAACTTTCTTCGGTTTCACCGGCCATGTGTGCACTGTTGTGCTTTAAAACAAAAAGACGGTTATAGCAGAGTTGTATGGGACACCGTGCGTGCCAAAACTTCTAAAGAAAAGGACCCAATATCTGTTTGCTATTGCTTAAATGTCTGGCCGGATTTCATCATCATCTACAGCTTTTCGAGTCTTCAGCGAATTAATCGCCCATCTGACTTCTCCTTTGGTCATACTATCGTGACTATTCTCCAATCCAAAATGTATTTCATGTGTTTTAGTTATTGCTATTACCGGTTTAAGAAGAAATTTATATTCTACATGAACTCTTAATAGTTTTTGGTGAAAGGATTCTTTCCACGGAGGTGGTAGACGGTCTGCCAGAATATTTTGTTAGCCGAAATATAGACTTCCTCCAATTTCTTCCCGAACTTCTACCAGGTCTTGACTTTAGCTTCTGCTGCTGCCTTACCTGCTGTTTTTCGCGTCTCATTGCACCGCACTCAACTGGAAGGTGACTTACTTGCAAGCCATAGCAAATATGCTTCCTTGCCTAATTGCCATGACAACTTCTTGGAATTCACAGTTCCATCATACAATCCTTCTCTCATTGCCCTGCCTCACACTCAACGGCTTAAGACTACAGCACAATGCAGCCGAAGTAGTCACAGCTTTTTAAACAACTTCCATTCCGTTTCAAGATTACCACTATCACTGGGTAGTTCCAAGATATATTATCCGCAAAGGTTCTCAAAGCTCTTACCTCCTATTTGATGCGCCAAGTCCGTCTGGACTTGTATTTCGCTGGGTTGGAAAGGCATCAGAGAAGCGCAAAGTCCAGATGGTAATCAGTTGATGGTTCTACCTCTCTCCTCACGCGAGAATCTAACGCTGATTGGAAAAGTCAGCTGAAACGATTACAAAATTATTCAGTGACTCCATGCATCCCTGTACCAAGAATATTTATGGACATCCCTGTGCTGGATAAATGTGTTCATGATTGAAAGTCCATTGTTTCAAAGTAAATCCAACAGACACCTCCCATTTGCATTTAAATACCTCAAGATAAATCGGTGTCACTACCCCTCCCAATCACGCCTTTCCACGTTTGGTCATCAGCCCCTACATATGCATTGAGTCGTTTACAGCAAGTACGATTACAGAATCTGTACTCTCTCTCCTGATGAAACGAGCATCGACTTCATCTAGAAAGAGCGGGCACTGTGACCGAATTCGGTTCATATGCAGTACGATCATATATCGTACAGGGTACTGCAGATAGCTACAGAGCATTATAACGGGAAGCCTACCTGCTCGATTTTTTTGCAGGGGCCGGTCGATTGGCAGAATGGAAGGAGATGAAGGTGGCCTGCAGCAGCCAGCAGTTTCCACAGTCGGGGAGGGGGGGGGTGAACGTCAAAACTGTCATGTTTTTGATAAAATTACCCAATTATCATTTGATGTCGAGCCGGCCCCTGCAATCGAGCGGGTAGGCTTCCCGTTATACTGGCCTGTAGTTATCTGCAGCATCCTGTACAGAGAGAAAGAGAGCCAGGAGGAGAATCAGTCATAGAGGGTACCAGCATAGAGTTTGTAGATAGTCCGTGAGATCGAAATTGGACGCCAATTACATGTTAGTCAAATCCCCTCCTTTGGGATTAAGATGGTTGTTGAGTTCTTCCAAGATGCGGGAACACGGCGAAACTTTAGGCAGATGTTAAATATTGTTGCCAAAATTAAAGCATTAGGATCGGCAGCTTTCCAAAGCCTCAGGAGATAGGGTAGAAGCACCGGTTTTGACCACATGGCAAAACATGTAATATTACCTCAACCACAAACACAGAAACAAATTCGAATATCACTCTGTATAAGATGTAAAGAGAAGCCAGTCTGCCATTGGATGTATTCGTGGTTGGCTTGATATTAGGTGTTTTTGCCACATTTGGCCAAAATCGGTGCAGTGGCCAGAACCGGCACATCTACCCTAAAATCCATTCTCCTCCACCCTCCTTCTAGATCCACAGTTCCAGAACCTGAACTTTCTTATTCTTCGAGATCATGAGATTTAGTTTGGCTTCCATTTGCTATGAAGATCAACAAAGCACAAGGACAATCATTACACATAACGGAAATCATTTTGGATAATCCGTGCTTTTCACATCCGTGTGTTTCAGCTATGGTTCTAGCGGATCAACATAAAATGTTGTCTAAAAAAGAAACTTGGAATATAACCTAACCTAGCCTAACTCCATATAAACTTTAAAGTGTACAGTCGAACCCACATATAACGAATTCGGTTATAGCGAATTTAATTGAAATCCCCAACTGCACGTTCATTGAAACTGCACAAATTTTCTACCGTTATGACGAAATCTGATACAACGAAAATACGTATATAACGAATTATTTTTATGGGCTCTTACACAACTTTTGTTTGGATATAGCGAAATTTTGAAAAATCAATAATTTTTTGTGTTTAAATTTGGCATTGGGTTATTCACTTGGTAGAAGCAGATGAAGAATACAGTAGTAGAGAAACAAAAAACATTGTTTTGGGATTTCGGCTATTGCTATGTTGAAATCATGCGTATACGTATTAGAAAATATTTAGATCTCGACACCAAAATAAAGACCATAAAAGAAGTAGAAGCTAGGAAGGAGAAAATTGGACATATTGGGTTTGGTTATTAAAAAAATGAAAAAAAAAATAAAGAAATCCACTTTAAACAAAAATAAATTTGCTATGTCTAGTGTACGTTTATAAAGAAATACGGTTATAACGATCAAAATTGCGGACATTTAAAAATTCGTTATAAGAGGGTTCGTCTGTATATGGATAATGCATTCGCATTATGCATTTTCAATAATTATTACCCTACTATACAGTTACTCAAATATGACTAAAAAAAAAAAACTACCTTAATTTAGTTATTCTAAAATTTATCATAAATACTAAGTAAGTATATTCAACCAGCCAGAATGAAGCCGGGTACCTACTCTAGTGAGTATATAAATGTCAAAATAAAACGGTTCTATATATTAATTATATAGAATTGTGTAGGTATCACGTGTATGCTCAGGTAGTGAGTACAAAAACCTTGAATTTGTAAGATAAATAAAGTTTATTCTTGGAAAAATGAATGATAAAATAAATACAAGGCTGATCACTTGTCAGCAAAGATAAATTCGTTAAAATAAACGCATAAATTATTAACAAACATAGAATGACGTTGGTAATGGAAGCATGTCTGGATCCGTAGATGCCAATAATTTATGTCGAACAGTCCGATGAAACACCGAAGCTGAATAACCTGGCGTAGCCGAAGGATGCTCCAGTCGAATAAATGTAGCTCTACTGCTAGGACACGAAACGAAGACAAACTTTGTCGAAGGCACAAATGAAGATCCAATGGAAACCTACGAGGTATATAAATCAGCCATTAGAAACTGGATAACTATCTTATATATACAATGCTAACTCCTCCTACTCCATGCCCGTTTCCATAGTGAAGAGCAACAATACAACCTTCATTGTTTCCAACAAATGAAGAAACACTGATTGTTAAAATCCAAAAATCGCAGCCGATTAAAAAAAGACTATTAAAGAAATCATATCTTTTTCGTAGGCTACGGTTCAAAAATATATTGTCGTCTGTATATGTGTATCTGTCTGTACTGTATATTCGCGATAAGCTCTACAGTCACGAAACCAAAAGGCGTTGAAATTTGCATGATGCTTTGTCATAGCCCAAGAAAGGTTTTTAACTATTTTGAAATGGATTTCCGTGCCTCACCCACTTAATACAATTAAAAAATCAACTGCATATTAACCGAGACAGTCCCACTCCTCTGTATAATAAATAAGATAAAAAAGTTGTCCCCATCCTATTTTATTTTATCTACAGTATACACGTACTTTGAGCATAAAATTCAATCTCTCTTCTCTCTGTCTCTCTCTCCGGTTTTTAACTACTTTTTAATTGAGACACTTAGCAGAATAGGCTTTCAGAGAATGCTGAGCAAAGAGATGCTTCGATCGTTGTTGAAATCCCTTTGATCTCCCTTTTTTAGGAACAATCCGGAAACTAAGGAACAATCCAAACAGTGGATATACCAAGGGCAAGGATCGACACATAAATGCAAACGTTCGCGGAGTGCTGGGAAGTTGGTAACTTTCTTCGGTTCTACTGGCAGTGTGTGCACTGTTGTGCTTTAAAACAAAAAGACGGTTACAGCAGAGAGGTATGGGACATCGTGCGTGCCAAAACTTCTAAAGTAAAGGACCACAATATCTGTCTGCTATTTTGTTAAGAGCCTGGCCGGATTTCATCATCACCTGCAGCTTTGCCAATCTTCAGCAATTTTATCGCCCACTTGACGTGACTATTCTGCACTCCAAGAAGCATTTCATGTGTTTCCGTTATTGCTTTTACCGGGTTAAGAATAAATTTAAATTCCACTTGAACTCTTAACAGTTTGCGATGAAAGGCTTCTTTCCACGGAGGCGGCAGACGGTCTGCCAGAATATCGTGTTTGCCGAAATATAGACTTCCTCCAATTTCTTCCTGAACTTCTCTCAGGTCTTGGTTTTAGCTGCTGCTTCAGCCTTAGCTGCTGTTTCTCGCGTCTCTCTGCACCGCACGCAACTGATAGGTGACTTATTTTCAAGCCATAGCAAATATGCTTCCTTGCCTAATTGCTTTTACAGCTTCTTGGAGTTCACAGTTCCACCATGCAATCCTTCTCTCATTGCCCTGTGTCACACTCAAAGCTTACGACTACAGCACAATGCAGCCGAAGCAATCACAGCTTTTTAAACAACTTCCATTCCGTTTCAACATTGACACGATCACTGGGTAGTTCCAAGATACGTTATCCGCAAAGGACTTCTCAGAGCTCTATCCTCCAAAGCTTCCTATTTGATGCGCCATGTACGTCTGGACCTAATATATATCTCTGGCTTGGTAAGGTATCAGAGAACCGCAAAGTGCAGACAGCAGGATGATGATCAGTTGATGGTTGTACCTCTCTCCTCACGCGAGTATCTAACGCTGATTGGAATAAGTCATCTGAAACGATTACGAAATTATTTTCAAATTCGGAAAATTACCTGTTTTCGATAATTAGTTTCAAATTCAATTTATGTTGTTGTAAAGCTTCCACATTCAAATTGGTTCGTGTGACGAACTCACATGTTCTCCTTTATTTATAGTTTGATTTTAGATAGAATCTTATTGTTAATATCGCCCGAAGAGAAAACCTCTGCACGAAAACGTCATACATTGTTACATCATTGTTATTCGTATTTCTACCAGTAATAAGGCCTGAATTTGCACTTCTTATGATGATGTAACAATGATTTTTACGCGTTTCAGATGGTATGTTTCTCCATTCGCCAATTCGACCTTGTTCTATGGGTGTTCTTGATCGGCAAATAATTCAGTTGCTTGATAGGGGTTATACCAGAATGGTGGGCTTTTCAGTCAAGTTATCCTCACCCAAGTCCTCATTTCACTCTGTTCTGTCGTAGTTCTACCGGTTCAGGCTTGGGCCTTCTCCGAAATACCTTCTTAGCGTTGGAAGCGCATTAATTTTCGAGTATGTTTGAATTGTATAACTTTCATGACTTCATAACGAGTAATGCATCCAAGCCAAAACATGGAAGACATCCTTATGATATAATGTCCAGTAAATTTTATTGTCAGGATGTTTGAATCTGGAAGAAACTGTTGCCAAGGCATTCTTCATTCAAATGCTAGAATCGTGGAGTAATGCACTAATCTCGAATAGGTCCAAAATTTGGTCTTTCTCGAGCATTTATTCATGTAATCAATGGCTTGTGAACACATCTTAACCCTATTAAAGAAGGAATGTCCTTTGCAGAATGCCCTGATATTGTAGTAGACGATTTGTGTAACTCGAGATAATGACAAACTGATATTTGTGTCCACATTTTTTGCAGATCTCTCTTTTCTCGTTCTACAGGTCTTGGTAGTTAACCAGAATGCTTGGTAGTTAACCAGAATGCTTTTTCTACAGACAGCCCCTTTTCTCTATTACTTGCATGTCACTAAATTGAATGAGGAGTCTCCAGAATTTATAAACGTACAGGTCTGCTAATGTGGCATCTTAACATCATTGAACTGTGTCATCTTGAACTGACTTCGTTGAATGTGTCATCTTGGAGTTCCAGTTTTGCAGCTTCTGCCTTTTCTGCAGTTTTTTGGAAGCAACTTTATTATGCAAGTGTCCGCAGTGGCCCCTGCGGGATATTTACTTTCTTTTTCCACTCTAAAACCTTACCCCTCATGAGTTTTCCGTGTCAATATAATAATATAGAAATGTTTCAGCAGGTATTTAGAAGATAAGATCTATTGTTGGAGATGGAAATTTGTGTTATTTAAATTTGGAAAGGTGCAATAAGTTGCAAATACAAATCGCTTCTAATTGGATAAAAAAAATCTTTGTTTGATTGTATGTTGGTTTCATAACTATGCATGAGTCATAATTTTTGAAATTACAAGCTGACCTACAGGTAATTCTTGAGAAATTAAAAGCAGTAATTTCAGATATGTTTAAAATGTCGTGTTGCATCTTCAGGATTTTGTCAACATGTTAAATTCCAGGATGATAGATTAAGCAAAGTTAATTATAAAATTTAAATTAGAGCCAAATATTGATAGAATCATAAATAAAATTTTTTGAAAAATAATTTTATTGCAAATTAATACAGCATTCTTCAGGTCTTGCTTTCCTACAATGCATTGAAATCGTCATCGGGACAAAGCTAAACAGAAAAAATAATGAGAAAAAAATTTAAAAAAAAATTTTAACATACAAGAGGAAGTCAGTAAATAAATCTCAAATGGTGATTTAAAGTATACTAAGTGGGATCGGATTTGCACGCTATTTTCTTCTTATTTCTCAACCTAATGCCCGCCGTTGTTGATGGACTTGTTTAAAGACGGGGATTATTGTGAGAAATAAAATCTTGTAAACATTCCAAGGAGGAGCTTTAGCAGTGAAGCAGAAACACATTTATTAAAAAGAAATTAACTTCCCTCCGAGTAGGGGAAGGCAAGTGGCAGATCCTGCGGTCATCTATT
>JAHWFO010031644.1:5736727-5753866 GCA_023313115.1 Rhysida immarginata
TTTTGTTTTTTTAAAGTAAAGAGTAACATAAAATTATTTAAAAAACAATTTTTAAGCATATACTTTTAGTTTGAAAAGTGCACTAAAAAGTTAAGAAAAAAATGTTTGGTGCCTCTCATTTAATTTGGTGCCGTTTATTTTATTATGTAATATTTTCATTACTTTTTACTTTTTTGTGCACTTTTTAAACCAAAAATTTGTGCTTCGAAAGTTTTTTTATATCTTTTATTATTGATTCTTCTTTTATATTAGAAATTTTCTGGTAATTTCTAATAATTCGTAAATTAAATTTAAAAAAAATTAACAATATACTTTATCATTTACGAACATAAAATCTTACCTCTTTCCATTTCGGCAAATAGCACTCCAGAAATTCGTCTAACTGTAATGCGAAGAAGCATACAAAACTGAAATAAAAACCTTTCTTTTTCTTGTCTAGTCAAGAAATAAAAAAAGCCAAAAAATATAACTTACAGGTACTTCATTCCGTCCGTTGGCACAGGTTTCAATGGCATTTTTAATTTCATCTTCTTTCTATTATGGTAAAAACAAAATTTCAAATAACATATTCCAAAATTTCTGTATTTAATTTTAATACGTGCCTAATGTCCGATTTTTCTTAACATTAATAAATCACGCAGCATAATGGATTTAATAATGCAAAAGAAAATTGACTTACCGCAATAACGTATCCTTTGAGATTGTCTTTAACTTTGTCTACTACGATATCTAAGTTCTCATTTATCTATAAATTGAAGAAATACTTTACAGAAAAATCAGAATAAATAGAAGAAAGATGCTGACAAACACGGATAAATAATAAAACTTACATCCCCCGTTGATTTCATTACACATATCGTAAGTTTCAACGCTTTAGACTGCGTAAAAGAAATTACAAATTATCAATTTAGAAAAGTTTATTATCATTAAACGATATACGAACTGATTATACAGTAATTTATTAAAGATGTCTTTTAAACCATCGTATTCTAGAACTTACTTAAAATTGCGTATTTTGAGATTATAGAAACAAAAGTTTTCCCTCCGATTCATAAGGAAATTTAATGTCATAATATACAACATTATTATTATAATTTTTCTTTCTTAGGTAATTAGAATACTTTTTTCTGTATCCTATTCATATTGTAATTTAATTTAAACCCAGTTCTTAGGGAACATGATTTGTTTATTAACTTTAAGCACTTCTTCGTTGATCCCGATTGCAAAATGAAATCAAAGCCTGAGCTGAAGCCCAGTTCCATTCTGTCATCTTGACATCGAAAGTGAGAGTTTATATACAGAGTGTCAGGAACACCGATGACAATTTTGAAAGAGGTGATAGGGGAGGTCAAAAGCCGAGATATAGACATTTTTGTATTATTTTTTTTTTTGGATGTTTTCCTCTACGTTAAGTCGTAGTTCCGCGTACTGGCTAGATTTGTGTAACGCGATGTCTTTGCTTCACATGAAAATTCACGCAAGATTAATCATCTTCAATACATATACAAGGTGTTTCTGAATGGTCTGTACAATTTTCAAGACCAAAACAAGGAGAAAATGTCATATGAACATGAAGTCGAAAACGCTTCTTTCTAGAGTTATAACGGTCTGAAGGCGTCCTACAGTAGACAAAATTAACGCTAAAGCGTATAGGAGCAGCAAACTGTGCGATTTATTTCTAAGGAATAACAATATAATACACTTGCTATAGATTCCAAGGAAGCCTGTGCACTTCGCCGTACGGATTGGCGAATCCGTTGTAAAATACATGTCGCAGCCATCTAGGATCCGCTGACGAAGAGTTGCAACATTTGGTACTACCAACAATGGTGCTTCAAGAACGTATCGAATGTCGTAACTCTTCTTCTACTACAATACACTTTCAAACAGTTTTAACTCTAGAAAGATGCGTTTTCGATCCCATGTTCATATGATATTTTCTGATTGTTTTGGTCTCTGGAACATGTCCTGAATGTTTGTACAGACCATTCAAAGACAAATGGAGTATGCCACGGTCTCATCTAACGTGGACTCCCCGCTACTGGAAAATGCGTTCGGAATTATCGTTTTTTCACACATTTAGGGTTAGATGTTATTAATACGCTTATCTATCGATTTAAATAAAGCTTTATGACCATTGAGTTGTCCTTTAATAAATTACTGTAAATTCCACGATTTTTACTTACTTCATCTTTAAAATCCTGGATTGTTCCATTACAATCCTTTTTTAAAATATCCTTCAACTGAATCAGGTTATTAAGTTTTGAAAGTAGTATGATAGTGAATTAAACAAGAACGTATAAGAAAAAGAAACTAATTTAAAATTTAATTATGTACTTACATCTTTCATTACTTTGTCTTCATCGTAACATTTCTTTAAAAAAAAAGAGAATAATTTATTAATGTTCATTGTTATACAAAATGATTAATTATTTATATCCTAAAATACTGCAAGCATATAGTGACTATAGGAAAGCTAATTTATTTGGAACCTCGTCCACCGACGTGCGCTCTCGTATGCATGTTCAGATGATCTCAAACAGTGGACGCTACATAGTGAGTCAAATAATGTATACACACTTTGAACTGTTATAGAAAATTTATTTTTCTACCTACAAGATTATATTTCTTGGACCAAGTAATGTTTTGTTCCCTCATTGGGCCTTTCCGTTTTGAAAGTACTGTAGCTGGAGGAAAGTATTTAACAATTCTTGCTGATTCCATTTTCCTTGCCATTCGTGCAGTGTACGGTAATGACAGGTTTTATTCAGAGACAAATGAAAGAAAGAGACTGGCAGTGCCCTATTCATTTCAGTGAGCGCTACTGGTGTCACCGGAAGTGCAGCATTCGCCATGTTGCTATTGGCAAAAACCTAAGGCGGCGTATATTCTCAATGTACTTTCAGCTGTTTTTGTAGATGATTTCTGGAAGTATTAGTAGGCATAACCTGTTTTCTGATTTTTTTTTTTAATTTATTGCATTAACTAACGATAACATATACTTTTAATGACTTCAAATAGCTGATTCAATGCCTAACGAATTTTTAAAAGACAAATGTTTTAAAATTTTAAATTAAAAGAAAAGGAAGAAATAATTGTCAGTTCAATAAAATAATCAATTTTGATTGATCCACATATTGTAATAAGCAATTAACTAATACTATAATTATTTGTGAACTGAAGTATTGGATCTTTTCAAAAAACGATTTGACCAATACAATTTGAGAATCTGGTCCAGTTAGTTATTAGAAGGAGAGATTATAAACAATACATCTCGTACAAATCAACAATAATTTGGATTATAATTGGTAAACTGTATATTTTATTTTATTCACTTTCAAATTATAATTTATAAAGGAGAATTTTCCTAGTTAATTGTATAATCTCTTCCTCCTTTTCCATTCAAACTATTTTTTTTAATTTATGTTTAAGAATAACTTTATTTATCACCAAATAACATTTTATCAGATGGACCGAATTGGATGATTATTATTTTTTTGTTTAATAGAGTAAGTTTTTCTGGTGGTACCCCAATAGATTTATCCAGATATCTTAGGCAGATATTAGAAAAAATAATTGTTTGCGATTGATTCACATCGATGTCGGTGGCTCAGTGGTTACGTGAATACCTCTGATGCCCGAGGACGCGGGTTCGATCCCGGCCGAGGACGACGAAGATTTTTTTCAGGGGGAAAATCCTGAGATTACGCACCTCCTTCGGAAGGGAAGTAAAGCTGTTGGTCCCGTGTAGTCGTTCGCCAGCTGCACGTTAAAGAACCCTTGCGAGGCAAAATTTGCGGCCCCTATAACGCTGTCCTGAAATGACCATAGGGACCATGTGTTGAAAAGGACGATAATACCAACCAAACCAAACCGATTCACATGCATTGCCTCGGCGATCAACTATTTCTTGCCAGTCCCAATATGGCGGCGCGAAGGCACCACTATAGGGGAGGTCACTGTCAATATCTTCCTTTCATTTGTATCTGGTTTTATTACCAACAAGAATGTAAGAGGCTGGTGGATAGGACGCAGTGGACCAACAAGGTTTCGTGCACGCACTCCAGAACTTACGCCGCTCGATTTTTTCTTATGGGGCACATCAAAAGATCAGGTGTGCGTCGTAAACCACGTAATCTGGACGCACTTTGGGATGAGATTCAAGCGGTGTGTGCAGAAATCCCATTTGACACTGTGATACGAAGTACGGAATCATAGTCTGACTCGTGCTTAGAAATGTATCGATGCAGAAGGCCACCATTTTGAGCATTTACTTTAACCATTTGGAACATTCAGTTTGACCAGAAAGTACATTTCTTTTCCAACTTAGAGTTCAATTTTCCATTAGAGTTCAATGTGTGTATACATTTTTTGACTCATCTCAATTCCAATTGCATCACGGGAAGGGCAAATGACCCATAGACACCGAATCTGGTAAGATACTGGGCTCTAAAAGAGCAGGTGCCAGTCTTAAGGAAACCGTGAACCTTTTAAGATTTTTGACAGTCTCCACTATTTCCAAAGTATTCGCGGAATGTTCTGATCACCACTAAAGGTACAATTGCGGACGTCCACTTACAGATAACCGGAGGAGAGGTTAGGGTAATGCATATCCCGTCGAACCAAGGTAATGTACGGCTTCTCCTATCGAAGGAATCCAAGCAGTTCTACATAATAAATTGACCGGTGTAGATTATTTAGTTAGTAATTTGTTAGTATATACGAGGATTGTTCAATAGTTTGAACTGCACAGCCGCAAAGGTATCGCCTAGGCAACGGAAAGCAGTTGTTTATATGCATTATTTAAGTACTAGTGAAGCGTCTGTCACACATATTAGCTGTCTGCTTCTTTCTAAGAGTTGTGATTATGTTGGAAGATGGCATTCACGGTAGACAATCCGTCCAAAGATAATCTGCGTGCTGTTATTCAATTTTTGGCCGCTGAAGGGTGTCAGCCAATGGAAATTTTTACGAGAATGAAAGCTGTATACGACGACCATAGTTATTCTCATACTGGAAGTTGAATGGTGCAAAAAACTTCGACACGGAAGGGAATCCACGATAGATTTGGCCCGTCCAGGACAAGCTCGTGTTGCAGCATCAGATGAAAATGTGAGACATTGGGAAGTCGTAGAGCGCGACTTGTCAACGCGCAATTTCCACATCTCTGGCTCTCTAAAACAGTAAATAAAAGGATAGTGGTTCAAATTCCTCTACTAAACTTTGTTGTAACGTAATGGTTCCGCCAACAATCGCAGGAATTTTACCGGATGGGAATCTATATATTAGTGCACCAATGGAACTCATGCCTTAAAGTTCATGGAGATTTCTTTTAAATTCTTTGAATAAAAATTATTTGTCAGCCTCTAAACGTGTTCCTATTGAACAATCTACGTAATATATATGCTGTCTGTCTCTATTTTAACTAAATAAGCTTACAAGATGATCAATTTGCTTAGGAATTAAAAAAAAAGACAATTATTGTGATAACATTATTAATTTCTATATTAATTCAGTAGCTAATGATTGAATTTCTCGACGCGGTTCATGGTGGAATTTGGGTGAAATTTGGCTTCGTATGTATTAATATTGGCAAACTCGTATAAATAAAAACGGAGGTGAGCGCAAGATAAATTTACTTGGCCCACCGTCGCTGATTGAGCTTCACAGAGCTGGGAAAAGACATTTAGGTCCAACTGCGTTAGGATGAAGTACGTCTGTATCTCCAGCAAATATAAACGGACCGTAAACCTTACAAATACTGGGTTATTATACAAATACTGCATAATAACTTTATTTGCAAACCCGTTCCGGATTGCAAATTACAATGATTTTTTTTTACCTACCCAGAAGGATCATCCAGTATATGCTTAGCTTATCGCATCCAACACAGTGAAGTTTACCTGTTCTCCTTGAGCATGATGGAACAAAATGATAGCAAGAAACACGGCAACAAGTGTGAATTTCATTACGTTTTATGGGCAAAAATAATATTTAAAAAATAAACAGTATAGTAGGCGATTCAACTTTTATAACGTGTTTGGACGATGTGATTTCCCTTTTATATCTTATGGTGATTTAGTACATTAGCTCGTAAAATGAATCATCTCTGTGTCCTCAGCAAAGAAAAACGTGGCTTTTGTGCAGTCGAACAAAAAAATTTTCTTATTGTGCAGTCGAACAAAAAATTGACCTTCAATTCGGGTAAAATGAAATAAAAAAATTCAAAAGTTATATTCACAGGTGGAAACAGTCATAGTGGAAAAATGGTTGACGTAATTCCCTCGGACACTCGATAAAGTTAATGGCTGCTCTCTGAAAAAAAAGTTCCTTACATATCCTGGAAGTGACCTACTCGTATTTTGTTTAGAGTCAATTACATATCCACACTTTCTAAGCTAATTGTCACGAACCGAAAGTCAATAACTCGGTAGATAAGATAATGAAATTCTAACACCTAAGATAATGAAATTTGGGTGATTAATAACGTACATACAACTGTGAATACCGTTAAAATTTGATCGAATTCCAACGAGTAGATTCCGAGTTACATAGTCAAAACCGTAACACGTGCTGATTAGTACCGACATGTGAGCACTGTCACGATTTTGAATGCGTAACTCGGAACTTCTCGTTGAAATTCTATCAAATTTTAACGGTACACAAAGTTTTATGTGTCCTATTATTCACCCACATTTCATTATCCTAGGTGTTAGAGAACCTGAGTTATTAACTTATTGATCTTGGTGACGGCATTTTTATTTCTGTGTATATCTCAGTTATCGTTCAAATTAGGACCCATGTTCATATAAACTTTTTTGCTTAGAATCACCCATACTACCTCCCCTAAAAGTTTATCGGAGTACTTAAAATTCACCCTGTATTAGTTTATTAATGGACATTGCGTGTCTCCTGCATCTCTGAATGGAGCCTAACCGAGGTGAAAGGAAGCCGAGGATGAAATCATTGCAACAGATTGGAGAGCGGTATTCTTAATATATTTCCTGGGAATTATGCTGGACAATACGAACAATGTTAATTATTGGAACTTTCGACATGTTGAATCCGACATGTGGAATACGTTATTATTTGCTGGACATACAGAATTAGGAAAAAAAATGGGAATACCTGGGTCGTAGACTTTTCTTAGCTATGTGTTGAATCACCGATCGCCAGTGTTCTCTTCTTGGTGGAATATTTTCATACAAGTCTTGTATAATCTCTAATAGAATGTTGTTCTCTTATTCTTTTATCAGAAAACCTGCTAGTTTTTACTAAAAAAATCTAGGAAGGAATCTACTTCTCACTCTGACGTTAAAGGCATTATATCGGCACTTCCTAAACATAGTCTGAATATTCTTATTTACCTCAATTTTTAGGGAGTACTTTCAAACCATAAAGAATTTTTTTATTGTAATTTATAATTAAGACAATAATTTTTATTGTAATTTGACTAGTTTTGTTCCGGTCGCGAATATCGCTCCACCTGTCTATTTAACTTCCAGCTTGGATTTTTTCATTTGCGTCGGGCCTTGCGCTGTAAATAATTTTTTGATTTCTCTTCCCCCAGTTATAAAGACAAATATTATTATTTTTTATTTATTGATTGTAATCCAATACGTCCATCCAGGGCCTGTATAGCCAGAGGCCGACGAGTTGGGTCCCTGGATGGACCTGGATTAACGACTGCTGTAAGATGGACGCAACAGCCGAGGGAGGGGAGGGGTGAAGATCGTATCTCACTGATGGTCGCCCATCCAGTGACTAGCCGTGCCTAATGTTGCTTAATTTCCCTGAAGTTGTGTGTTCAGTGGAAGCCCACCAGGCCACGGTCTCCCCCAAAGAAGTGTCCGGAAATAAATGGTAAATATTCATACACGTGAGAGAACATGTATAAAGAAGCATTTTTATTTCTATGAACATGGTGTCGCAAGCCAACCCCCACAGAGATACAGGGGGATTAAAGTATGTTGCGCTACCTGATTTTGGCGTCCCGCGAGCGACTAGGCAATGTGGTGCAGCTCACACCTGTTCAAGAGATGTCAATGTATGTTCAAATGGCTGCCCCTGTCAGGTCACTCCACAAACCTTTAATACCTTAAATGTCACTGGAGGTCGTGGCACACGTATTGATTTGCATACATTTACACAATCAGGACCATTTCACAAATAAGCTTACTACTTGAACCCTCACAAATGGGATCGTTGATGCAGTTATTAAGAGCCCGTGAGTACTGAGGTCTATAGGCTCCAATGTGGGCTGCACCACATTGCCTAATCGCTCGCGGGAAGCCAACATTCAGGCAGCGCAACATACTTTAATATCTCTGTGGGGGTTGGCTTGCGATAGGAATAAAAATGTTTCTTTATACATGTTCTCTCACGTGTATGAATATTTACCATTTATTTCCGGACACCCTGTATAAAAAAATTTTACCGTTGGTGTCTGTAATGATATATATATATAGTCTGTAGTGCTCGACGGTCCCCATCATTTAACTTTTATTTTATTCGTCCCTATATTGAGCAGTTCACTGAATCATTATTACTATCTGGCTCTTCAGCTTATGTTTTCCTTTTTCAGAAAACTTATCGGTGGATATTTCTCGTATATGTATGCTTTCTTACGCACGCAAAAGAAAAAATTATGGAAAATTAAAGTACATCCTTTGATAATCAAAATTCTATAAAGCTCCTTTGATCCAGTTCTGTTGATGTCAAATTGAGCAAATTGCATTTTTCTCATGACATATCAAATTAATTTATGATTAAGTTCTATCAATGATTTCCTGTGTTAATTATACAGCGCTATTGGAAATTCTATGTTCCACAGAGAATTGGAAGGGCTGGACATCGACGAAGTAACATCGTAAGTCACAAAAAAATGTACAAGTATCGTTCAAGGTTATAGACTTTATTTTTACAGAGAAAATGCAATATCCGACAAGCCCCAAATTAGGTTAATTTTTCAAAGTGTTCCCCATTTGCATCCAGGCACTGTTGCCATCGTTGTGGCAACTGCTTGATATCTTTGGCATAGCAAGAATTGGGCTGCGGTCGTGGCCAATGCAGAACAGCTTTCTGCAGCGTTTCATCTGTTTTGAACTTCTACCATCCCCCAGAATCTCTTTAAGGGGCCCGAACAAATGATAATCACTGGAAGCCAGATTTGAACTATAAGGGGCATAGGAGCAACACCTCTCACTCATTCTGGCAAGCGTTTCTGCTGTCAAATTCGCCGCGTGAGGCCGGGCATTGTCATGGAGAAGAACGAAATTCCCGGGCAACATCCAGGCCCTTTTCTTGTGAATGGCGTTGCGTACGGCACGCTGAAGCAATTTGAAGTAGGGGAGACCAGGGCAGGTTTATACACTTTTTTTATTATTAATTTTGTATTTTTAGTAATAAATCTGTTTCACTAAACTTTCATATCCATTCATTAGTTAAACTTTTAGCTTCCGTATGGCGCCTTTAACTTATTTTAAATTTATATTATTTTCAAATTAAAAATAGTTTTTTGATGTAATCTCACCTGTGTAAACTTGCCCCGTAGCCGGGGCAGGTTTACACAATGCTTATTGTATGTTTTCGCACATTTAATATAATGAAATATAAGGTTTATTAGAAATAAAATTCAGATAATTTGCATTATTTATTACTTCGTTTAATTCAGTGAGTACAAGTGAGTCAGGATACACACATTTCAAATACAAGATATTAATACAAATATTAGCAAATAAAATTTATAGTGCCAAAATTCAAAAATATTGAATTACCTGTTGTAATACAGTGATCATGTGCCCACCTCTCACACTGTGTGCATGGTACGCATTGTTCTTCAGATTTTGACTTTTTATATGGCCTCAAACAGTGTGTAAATCTGCCCTATGCTTCCTGTGTAAACTTGCCGTGTTTGGGTTACAACTAAGCCTCTGAGCTTTGTTCTTAACAATCAACTCAGTAGCTTAAAATAACCGCAAAAGAATGGTCTAACAGGATAACCAATAATGAGTTACGATGATCTAATGGTACAAATCCTATAACTGCCAATACATTAGTGGCAAAATTTACTTATTAGAAGAAGTTGTCTATTTCACTGTTCTATACTGTGAGGGTACATGGCGGTGGTAACGTTTCTCCTGACTCAAAGGCAGTGAGTGAACTATAGCGAATGTGTAAACCTACCCCTGTACCAAACCTGCCCCGGTCTCCCCTATTGGGGGTTAATTGTGATATCTTCCGCGATATTCGCTGGTGTGACTACAGTCGGGCGAACGCGTCCGTGCATTGTAGGTTTCACCATTTCTCGTCCTCTGCCAAACTGATTACACCAATCGTACACTCTTGCTCGTCACACCGTTTCTTCCCTATACTGTGCTTGAAGTCTTCTCAAAATCTCAGCATGCTTAACGTTCTCCTTCGCAAGAAATCTACTTGTATATATATAAAAATAAATTGCTGTTCGTTAGTCTCGCTAAAACTCAAAAACGGCTTGACCGATTTGAATAATTTTTTTTTGTTTTGTTTCCTCTAATACAGGGGTGGTTTAAAACAAATAAGAATAAGGAAAACCAACCCCTAAGGGGGGGAAAGGGGGATTGGAAATTTGTTAACACATTAACTGGTGTTGCATTGTATACTTAACACATTAACTGGTGTGGCACTACAAAACGTAACACATTTACTGTTGTGGCACTACAAACGTAACACATTTACTGATATGGCACGACAAACATAGCACATTTACTGGTGTGGCACTACAGAATTAACCATATTAACCTCTTTTAGGGAGGGGGGGTAACGAATTGTAGAGTGTGCTATCCATGTAGCGTGATATCTCCACCATGACCTACCTAAAACCTTCCCAGGGTCCATCGGAATTACCATGAAAAATTTCATCAAGATTGGTCTAGCCATTTTGAGATGCATAGCGATTAGATAGGTCCATGTGTGTTTCTTTCTTACATAAATCTATAGTTTAATTCCAATCCTGATGAAATTTGTAAATTTGATCTTCAAAGCAAGAAGAAGGTCACTGTCTACATGAGATTTCGAAAAAATAATATTTATCGATAATAATTCATGGATTTAAATTCAAATTATGGACCAAAAATATATATCTCCTGAAGAACAATGCAAGGTAAAGTTTGTGCAACAATAGACTGCTCTGTTTGTTTCAACAGTAGTGATAGCAACACAGAATTCTAAAAATGATATGGCATTAAATACAAAAATTGGAGAAAATATACCAAATTCAGCCAATCAAATAGTTATGTATGTAAGACATGTAAATGAATCTCAAGACTGATCATTTTGTAAATTTCATTAACAAAAATCTCAGGACACACGACTTACATGCATAAATCGAGGAGCACCCTTTTATAAAATATAATATTCTTCGGGCTTTCTAATTTCCTGACCATAATTTAAAGTTTGGCGTAATGGTCGTCAGCATACAGCTGGAAGGGTCTTCCTCCTCTGAGAATCAGTGAGAAGGCGTCGGAAATTTTAACAATACATATAATTCCTGTCCTTTGTGCTTTTCTGAGAATTGATAGTTGTTAGAATGTAACATTTTCTTGAAAAGCTTTAAAAATGAGCAGTAAATGGAAATAATAGAGAGTTAGCAGACTGTTGGGAAACAGTGGAAAGGCAGCAGAGAAAGCAGCCCCTTCACTCGGTGCTGTATCGATTTTTCCAGCACACTGCTTCAACTAAACAAGTGGTGAGTGACCCTGTGCCCGCCGATGCAAATGTGTCAACAGAAGAAACTGCGACTGCCAGATCACACCAAGTGATGCATGCACCAGTTTTGCTTCAAGACCTCGAGAACAGAGTGTGAATTGCAACAGTTTACCAATTAGAAAAATTGATGGAAAAATTCCGCAACCTGGATTTGAACCAGGAACCCCGATTGTCATGGTCGACGCTTCTATCAAGTGGGCTATCACAGACACTTGAACAGCCATGTTGTCACTAAGTGTCTTAAAGACAACCAAGTTGTCAAGAAGGAAAGCCCAATGGGAGGTGGGCAACCGGTTCACAGATCGTGAATTTCTCCTATCCAAACCATCAGAAAATTTGATGAACACACAATAAGAAATAAAGAAATTAAACTGGAGGAAACACCAAACATTAGGTAAAGACTACTTGGTTGTCTTTAAGAAACTTAGTAATAGCATGGCTGTTCAGGTGTCTGCGATAGCCCAATTAGTAGAGGCGTCGACCATGACAGTCGAGGTTCCAGGTTCGAATACAAGTCGCAGAATTTTTCTATCCATTTTTCTAGTTAATATCATTTATCTGATGCTTAGAGTTTGCTCCAGTTTAATTTCTTTATTTCCTAACAGTTTATCAATTGCAGAATACACAGACACAAACGATCATGTACGAGGTGCATCCAGAAAGTAAGTTTCCCGATGTTTTCCCATTTAAAGTAGCCGTGTCAATTGCGCATGCGTAACAGATCTATGACGTATCAATCATATGCCAGCCGGACAGGTCCCGCCTCGTGCCAGTAGCGTGGTAGCAATGGTCCGAAATGGAAGCTCTTATTTCTTCCCCCGCCGCCTGCGAGGTTCGGTCGGTGATAAAGTTCTTGAATGCACAAAGCATTGCGCCAATTGAAATTCATCGTCAGCTCTGTCAGGTCTATGGGCCGAACATCATGAGTAAGCAGATGGTGCGTCGCTGGTGTAGGCAGTTTTCCGAAGGTCGTCAAAGTGTCCATGATGAAGAGCGCAGTGGGCGACCATCCCTCATCAATGATGATCTTGTTGAGCTTGTGCGGCAGCCCTGATCTTGCTCCCAGCGATTTTCACGTTTTCTTGCACCTCAAGAAATTCCTGTCCTCCGGTGAGCGTTTTGGCAACGACGAAGAGCTGAAGACGGCTGTCACACGCTGGATCCATTCACATGCGGATACAAAAGTTGATCCCACGATACGACAAGTGTCTCAATTCTGGTGGTGGCTATGTTGAAAAATAGCTGAAACATTGCTGTACTTGTTGCCAATAAATATGTTCCTGTAAGTGTGAGTTCTTTTTTTTATTAAATAGGGAAACTTACTTTCTGGATGCGCCTCGTACATCCATCGCCACCCAAGAAGAGAATTTTGGAATTGTGGAATTTTTAGATAAACAAATGAATTTTTAATGGTCAGATCACACAAAATAGAAGAACTACATCAATAGCCAGGGCTGAAAAAACGTCAGATCAAACTATTGTTTCATTTTCATTCTATTTCCTCCCAATTTCGTAGCCATACACATTATTCCACACATTGTTTCTCCTGCACTATGGGTAAACTCGCTTAGCTATACACAACATTCCAACACGAACCGGGGAGAACTGTTACAGGGCCATCCATTAGGAACATTTTAAAAGTTTTTTTCGGTTTTTCTATATGAATTTTTACTGTTTTAATGTGTTAATTTTTACTATATATTCCCATTCAGATATTGCAAACTTTCATCAAAAAAGAGCCCGAGCAACGCCGGGTATATCAGCTAGTTTGATTATAAAACGCTATTCCACAGCTACAGATACATCGGAAAATGCGGGATATTCACAAAGAATTACGTAACGTTCCCTGAAAAGTATAATGTGTTAGAATTATTTCTCGATTTTATATGCACAGAAGTCTGGGTCAAAGTTGAACCACTCTTGTAATTTGAACAATGGATAGATTTTACAACATATGGAATGAAAAGAAAACAAGAACTTTAAAAATTATTTATATATTTTTATCTTTGAAATGCGGATTGTTTTTAATATTTAAAAATTAAGCATTTGTATTCGAAAGAATATAGTTTCATATATTATAAATACTATGATCAATATACTTGTACCTTTATTAATTGACACGAGTACCTTATCTAAATAATGATTTTCTCTATGTATTGTTCTTTATGGGAAAAATCAGATAGTTTATTTAGAGTGAAATATATTTAACATTAGATGAACTGAAAACATTTTCTTCACAAAATTTACTTTAAAAGCAAAATCTTGAATCAAAATTATTATCCAAAAGAAGCTTCGATTTTACACATTCATTGGATTTATTATGTCATTGAAAAATTATACAGTTCTCATAGTAGTTTCATAGTGGTGGTATTCTTCCTGAGTCTTTGTGCTCTCTTGCTACATTGGATTATGGTCATCGGGACAAAGCTTAAAAAAAAATTGGTGTTTATCAATTTATATTCAATTTCCATGCTAAAACTTTAAAACTATGATTTAATAAACGCCACATACATTGCTATCATAAACGAGTCATTTATGTGGTATACTCGAACCAGCGAATCATGAGAACTGTCAATCACTGCGTTACCATGGAAACCAACTGGAGTAAAATATAGTCTCGCACTGAGGCCACTATTAAATTGGTGTGCCCTCTTAAAAGAGCAATTTTTGCGAAATTAACTTTTCTCAGAAGATTGGTTTTGGTTTGGTTTGTTTGGTATTAACGTCCTTTTCAACTGCTATGGTCATTTCAAGACGGCGTTATAGGGGCCGCAAATTTTGCCTCGCAAGGGTTCTTTAACGTGCAGTCGGCAAACGACTACACGAGACCAATGGCTTTACTTCCCTTCCGAAGGAAGTGCGTGATCTCAGGATTTCCCCCTGAAAAATCCTCGTCGTCCTCGGCCGGGATCGAACCCGCGTACTCGGGCATCAGAGGCGATCACGCAACCGCTGAGCCACCGAGGCCGATTTTCTCAGAAGAATTGCACTAATTTCTTGTATGACATGTTGCTTGAGCACGTGATGAACAAAGCTCACTTTAAACAGGAAATATTAACGATAAATAAAGGACCTGTACAATGAGACTAACGCAGCAGCTAATTGGCTGATGAACATAACCATCGTCATGACAACATGATCTATTGCAGGAGGACCATTTCCCATGACTTTAGTAATATAAAATTGGAAATAATAAAGTTTAAAAGTAAGCAATAACTACTACGAGGGTAAATCAACAAGTAACAGAACACGTGCTTTAATGATCTGTTGATTGCGGTATTATCATATTATCCGTTGTTGGTGGCCACATGCCGTGATCTGTTTTTTAATGTGGTAAAGCAGTGCTCACATATTATGATGAAAGCATTCGATGGATTTCCGCTCCTGGTACCATTCAGACCATACAAAAAATAAATAAATAAATAAATAAAATAAAAAAACCGGATTATGTCACGCTGTCCATGCTTGGTGCAAACGGATAGTGGCGCGGCCATTTTATTGTCTCACTGCACAAAACCAAAATCACTTCTACTCCAAGTCTGGCAAAATCCAGTGGGGGGGTATGGGAGGGTTTGGCACCCGAAAGTTTTGGCCGACAGGACGGCGCTCAAAACAGTCGAAGTGAGAAGAAGCACATGATCTTACGGGGCTGAAGCTGTTTAATTAAAAAAAAAAACAAATTTTTCAAAATTTTGACAAACAACCTGGAATGCTGAAATTTCATCTAATTAATGGATAGATATTGCTTTATGCTGGAGTGCACTTCTGGTTACGAAATAAAAGGGGAAAGGACTCAAAAAATTGGTTTAGGATAATATCAGGTTGTTGCAAAAGTTTTTTCCGGATTTTTATTCCAACACAAAAACGATTGAACTTGAATGACAGATTCAGCTCATGCAGATGCCGGGCAATGGTTGAAAAGTGAACCTTGAACTGTTCTGCGAGTTCCCTCGTTGTTATATTGTGATCTTCATCAATTGCTTGGCGTAGATCACCATCTGAAATCATGATTGGCCGACCAGAGAGGTGCATCTTGAAGAGTGCTATCTCCGCGTCTGAACCGGCGATACCATTCTTCTATTGTACGTAAACTAACAGTGCCATCACCTAAACGTTGGCAAATCGTTTCATATCCTTCTGACTGACTGGAGCGCCATGAGTGGCCAAATCGTTAAAGGTGCCAAACTCTATGTCAGATTGGTTTGGTTTTGTTTGGTATTAACGTCCTTTTCAACTGCTATGATGATTTCAGGACGGCGTTATGTTATAGGGGCCGCAAATTTTGCCTCGCAAGGGTTTTTTAACGTGCAGTTGGCAAACGACTACACGGGACGAATGGCTTTACTTCCCTTCCGAAGGAAGTGCGTGATAACAGGATTTTCCCCCTGAAAAAATCCTCGTCGTCCTCGGCCGGGGTCGAACCCGCGTCCTCGGGCATCAGAGTCGATCACGCAACCAATGTGGCTGCCAGACTTGGAATAGAAGTGATTTTGACAAAACTAAACCGCCAGTGTTATCTATACCACAGAATAACAGAAACAATACCTGTATATGGGTAATGTTCAAACTTTCTAGAAGCGGAAAAAAGTGCCATCTGTTGCCATGCGTGCGCATAAAGCAGTACTTCCAACCCATAGAACATTAAAACACGTGCACGGATATTTATTGCATTTACCCTCGTAGATATATTACTAGCAGACATTTATTTTTTGAATTAATTTTCTACGTACTTCATATTTAGCGCGGAATTTAATTTAATCCATGTATTCTAGCAACTCGTAAAATAAATGAACGCTTAAAATATTTTCATATTTAAATTTAATCCCACCTTTTTCATTTCCGGATAGTAGCATACCATAAATTCCTTCAACTGTAATAGAAATAAGAAAATTTTGTGGCACCTAAAATTCGTATAAAGGAGACGAATAGGAAATTATCTAATTATAACTTACAGGTATTGTGGCCCTCCCATCGGCACATTTATCGATAACTTCATTGATTTCACTTTCTTTCTGTTAGAGAAAAGTAAATTTAAAAAAAATCTCATAATATTTTATTTTCATGGATTATATTACCGATGTATCAGAAGTATTATTAATAAACCGATAATAAATTATAAAGAATTTGACTTTAACATTATAAAGAGGATGACTTACCGAAAGAAGATATGGTTTGTGGTTTTCCTTAACTTTTTCTACGACTATTTCCAAATCATCATTTATCTATAAACATAAAGAAGAATGACTACAGAACGGTGTAATACGTGTGTTACTACATAGTGATGAACTTTAACATAAAATATTTTCTAGAGAGAAATTAAACTTACCTCTTCTTTTACTCTCATGACACATGCCAAAAGTTCCATTGATTTGGACTGAGAAAGAAATTCAACAA
>JAHWFO010031644.1:5753966-5769504 GCA_023313115.1 Rhysida immarginata
TGCTTACAAAGCACAGAAAGCATCATCCACACGCAGCTATTGAAAGACTCACCCTGCCCCGTTCAGAGGGAGGCAGAAGTCTTATTGACATACTAGATCTACACCAGAAACAGACTCAGTCACTCAGAGAATTCTTTTACTCTAAACAACACACATCACCATTACACAAAGCAGTCTGCATGGCTGATACAAAATACACACCTTTGAATCTGAACATCGTGCAGAACACCCATAACATTCCTACAACATGCACTAAACTTCAATCATGGCTCGGAAAGCAACTCCACGGTAGACATCCTTCTGACCTCAACCAGCCGCACGTCGACAAAAAAGCGTCGAACTTTTGGTTGAGTGAAGAGAGTCTCTTTGGGGAAACTGAAGGAACCTTGATTGCCATACAAGACCAGGTTATTAACACTAAAAGCTACAGAAAACATATTATCAAAGATTCGACTGATGGGTCTGGCAGAAAATGCCATATCGCAGAGGAAACCATACAACACGTCATATCCAGTTGCAAAATACTCACGTAGACAGATTATTTACACAGACATAACCAGGTAGCCAACATCATACATCAACATCTAGCTAAGATACACAAGCTAAGGGACATTCACACTCCATACTATAAATATATCCCCGACACTGTCTTAGAGAACACCACACATAAACTATATTTTGACAGAGCTATAATCACTGACAAAACTATCTCTCATAACAGACCAGACATTACACTAGTAGATAAGCAAAACAAAGTGACTTACATAATTGATATCTCCATCCCCAACACACACAATTTACAAAAGACATACACTGACAAAATCACTAAATATACGGATCTTGCACACGAAATAAAACGCCTTTGGGGAGTTTAACAGAGTACACATTGTTCCTATCGTTCTTTCTGCCACTGGGGTTATTCCACACTCGCTAGACACTAAATTTAAACCCACACTTATACAAAACCTTACAGAAAGCCGCAATTCTAACACCTGTCACGTAGTAAGGAAATTCCTACACCCAAACATCAATACTCCCACGAGTGCGTAACTCTCCCTTCCTTGCATTTGAGTCCCTTGGGCTTGGCCCTCTTTTGGGTCCGCCTCTGGGATTGGCTTCCGGACTTGATCCGAGTTTGGCTTCCCCCAAACAATAATAAGAATAATAATAATACCATTAATATAAATTATAAAGCAATTAATATGTAAATTCGTTTTGTTTTTATTTTTTTAAACTTGAAATATTAGATTTTAATAAGGCAATTTTATTCTGGTTTTGTTTAGGAAAGTTCTCTTTATAATTGTCATTATACTTGAGGCGTCTACTTGCAAAAGCGGCTACATCCATATTTATCAAAATTCTACTAACAGTGGAAAACTATACTGTAAATTAAGCTTGGTGATATGGTAAAATCAGTTCATTTCGAAACCGGCTAGATCCCACTTGAAAGTACGTTTAAATGTATTAGTATGTTGCAAAAAGAGCCACATCCAAATTATGAAACACAAGTTGGAGTTCCAAGAGGTGTGATGAAACGTGGAAAACAAATTAGAAACATAAACTTAATAGAGATACCACGAGGGAAGAAGATTAAGGACCAGAAGCTCCAAGACATAGACACAATACTAAAAAAACATTATGGACTTAAATGGCGCGATATTAATTGCTTAGAATATTCCAAAAATATACTAAGCGAGAGCGAACTATTTTCTGAAATTTCGGATGAATCAATTTGCGAAACACTTGAAGAAATACCGCAACCTCATATTTAAATAAAATCTCGAACTTGTATTGTTTTACTTAAGTTTATTATGTTTTAGTTCAGTTTAGTTACGCTTTTAGTTTAAGTAGTTACTACTTCGTTTACTAATTTTGCTTACTAACACCGTTAGTTATGTTACTTACTGTTCTTTGTACTGATCAAATAAATAAACATACGATATAACTCCACTTTTACTGCGTTATTTTTGGTTAGTATATTTTTATCTGTTTAGTTTGTTTCAAAACAAGCCACATCACCTATTTTAGTTGCAAAACCAGCCTCATCCCAACTTCAAATTTCAATAACATGTTTATTGTTTGCAGAGGATTTTCCAAATTATGCTTAAAGTTAAGTACTATTACAAATCGCATAACCCACATAATTAAAAAACAAATCAAATTTTGTTGAAAGCTGGAATATTTGTATTGTCATTATTGAAAAGTTTTGTAGAATGGATGTAGACGCTTTTGGAAGTAGACGCCTCACTTATATTTTATTCCATATGGAATATTTCACATTTTGCCTTCAAAGCTTTACGCAAGATATAAAACAGGATAAACGTTCATATAAACGGATTTATTCATCGAAATATGAAAATAAAATAAACTTTAAATTAAAGAGGGTCGAGAAAATTTCCATTAAAGCACCTCAGGAAATTTATCTTAAAAATATAAAGTAAAATCTTTTAATCATCAAATCATGCGCTTTTAATACACTTTTTACTTACTTCATCTTTTAAATCTTCAAGTTTTCCCTCACAGTTTTCTTCAAGGACCTTTGTCAGCTGAGTTGAGTTTTTGAAATGATATGAAACTGAATTATACAAATAGTAAAAGAAACTAAAAAGTCAATAATCATCCTATTTACTTACATCCTTCATAACTTTCTCAGAATCGAAACATCTCTTGACGAAAAAAGTAGATTAATAATCAGTATCTTATTTTTTATGAATGATAAACACTAACTATACTCTCTAAAACACAATTTTGCGTATAAAATCATTGTAATTAGCGAATGGTTAGATTATTATAAACTTTTCATTACAGCAAAACACAAGAAATACCTCTTCTCCAGCTATAAGGTGAACCGTAATCACAGGCAAAAATAAAGCAAAAAATAACGACTTCATTACGCTATTCGTAGAGATTAATATTTTGAATTGACGGGGATCAGGGCAGCTCTCCTAACTTTTTTTTCGTGAACAAAACCGAATTGAAATGAATTACGTTGACTTGTTTTACATGGACGCAAAAAATTTCCTGTTTTATTGTAATAAACAAAACTAGCCTTCTATTCAAGCAAGCTGAAATAAAAATCACTCATGTGCAACTACAAAAAATGTAGATATAAAAAAAACAGCATCAGAGGAAGAATGCATATAATGAGTTCAATACTGATCAAAAACAGTGAAGAAATTTTGATTAGAAACTGGAAAAAAAATTATGGACTAACAAGAAAATAACCCTCAAGATAATTTTCAAATATGTTGAAAAGAAGCATATTAAAGTTTGAGTCTTTTTTCATTAAACTCACTGTGTTTTTCTCATTAAACATTAAATATACGTTGAGGTAAATGTACGAGGGTTATCTAGAAAGTAAGTTCCAACGAGAAAACATTAGAAAAGATGTTTTCTGGTATTTGTATTGCGCTACCTTACTACATAGTTTTCACCATTATTGCAGGATTTGTCGTAGCGTTTCACCACATGTTGTGTCCAATTGTGCTGCAAATGGTGATCCAAAATGCAACAATGTGCAGAGTTAACTTGCAGCGCCGCCGCTAGTTAAAAAAGCACGACCGAGTTGCTTCTTTGAAGTTAGAAATATGATTTATGTCATTATTAAGATTTGGAGCGGTAACATAATTATGTTAAAGTAAATTAAATGAGATCAGAAGTGCGCTAGGTAGATTTATTTTATTGGAAATTAGTTTTGAAGTTTATTTTGTAATGCAGTCGAACCTCTCTATAATGAACAATCATATAACGACTTTTTTCCCCTATAACGAATTTTTACTTTGGTCCCAACCAAGATAAACATGTAAATTTTGAGTATTAAAAATATTTCTGTATAACAAATTTTCTGTATAAAAAAGTTTGGGGAGTGACCAATGATTTCGTTTTAAGGAAGTTCGACCGCATCAAGTTAAGATTATTTGTTGTGGGCCGGAAATTTTTTTCTGTGGACCAATAAACACTCCAATACAATATGAAAGTGTGGCAAAATATCTTTTTGGAATCCGCATAGGATAGTAAACAACTATCCACAGCAAAGTTGAGAGATCACTATCAGCGCTACCAGGCGGAAAAGCGAGAAGATTATTGTTCAAAATTTCGCATCATTGCAACATTAGAGCAGCGAACTATAACAATAGGCAGGCTTTTCTTATCTATGTAGGCTTGCCTTTACTTGCGGAAATCGGATTCATCCCACAATCTCTAAAAAATCTCATTATGCTGCCAAAAGTGGATATTTCATCTTATCAGGAACGAAAATGCAATATAATTACGCAGTGAATGGGTCAATAAGCGAATTCGGCACCTAGGGTGCACATAATTTCTGATAGTTTCTTTTACATAATTTCATGGAGAAGTGGACATTGAAATTTGGGGAAACTGCTAGAGGAGCGACATCATAGTGAATATTCTGCTCTCTCTCACCTTCTTGTCTAATGCACGTACCAAATCATCAATTCATTAAAAATGGTCGGCCACCCCGTTTCTGCACATTTTCACGTCCTTCATTTAAAGGCTACGCCCATTTCCGTACCATTGAACCACTCAACGGTTGTTTACCATATATCTCACAAATTTGTCGGTGGATTTCAGCTCGTTTAATGTTCTTCGCGTTCTGAAAACGAATCTCAAAACTAATCTAGAAGTGGCGGCTGTCTTGATTTTCCGAGACATTGAAACACTCGCCTCGAAGCAGACGAAAATGGCGCCAGTACGATGGCAACAAATCGCCATCACACAGCATTCTTGCGCACAATCACAATTGCAGCCCTCGTATTTTATGAATTTATAATATTTTTTAATCCTCAACATTAAAACATTAAACAAAATTTAAGACTTCATCATCAAATGTAATTTATTTCATAAGTAAATAATAAAAATTAATATTCACAGTATATTCAGGCATGCAGTTCTTCAAAAGTCCATAAAGTGTCAAGCAATTAACAATTGAATGTCAAGCACTGCCATCTTACAAGTGTATTGAGTGTATGACCGACATGAAGCGTCATCTACAGGGTGGCCCATAAATAAGTTCAGGTGTTAACAGCCAATAACTCCATTGTAAAACACAATTTATTTAATCTGTGAAGTGGTATACATCATCAAAGGATACAAAAATGTTTCTCTATGTGCGGTTTCTAGTGCAATATCAATCTATGCTCCATCAATATCGATTAATGCTTGGAGGCGCAAAGCCACGTTTGCACACGCCTTGCGACAGATACGTAGGAAGCGCGTTAGATTCTTGGGTTATCAGTTCCTTCTATTCCTCAATGCCATCAATGGGGTGAGGTAGCCCCACAAGAAAAAATCGGAGGTCTGGGGACCGGGTCGACCACTCGACGGAACCACGGCGCCCAATCCACCTTTCAGGGAAAGTTTCATTCAGAGATTCGAGCTATTCTTCTCATTTTACGGATTTAATATACTTTGCTCCGTTCAAAAATTGTAGGCTGTCAAAAACCTGAACTTATTTATGGGCCGCCCTGTATTAGCATTGCGGGAAAGTAATGGTCACGCTGGCGTGAAATTTTAAAGATTAGAAAATATTAAATTCGTAGGAGGTCTTGTTACTTTCCTTATTGAACCACCCTCAACAGAAATACTAAACACCTGATGAAATGTCAACAGTAATGATGTCCCAATTAACTACAATTGTTATCACTTCAAAATCTTTCGCTCTCTCACTGTTCAATCTAATAAAGATGTTCTGTCGAAGCAGCTGTGGTTGTAGAGCTAAATATTAAAGTTATGAACTGATGCACCTGACAGTTTTTGTAATTTTTATTTGCTTAGGATTACAAGTAAAGCAATTATAACAATACGAATTCATAAGTAACTCGAAGTAACTCGAATAGGAATCAGTTAGGCTTTCTCATTACGTCGCATTATCTTCAGTTGACGTCCAATGAGTTTATCTATATTACAAGATCATCTGCTGGACAAATCTGTTTAAAAAATAAGTGAAAGAGAAATTAAGAAAACTAAATGAAATTTACGCATGTGAACAATTTTTCTTAACTTACTCTGATTCAATTAGGTTAACGGTTATTAATTTTATATTGTTGATGTAAACTGGTTATTCAGTCTGCTATTGATGAATTCACATTTTTAACTTAAAGTCTAAGAATGTACAGGGTGTCCCAAATTCCTCAAAACGACATACATTCCCGAAAACACACATTTTAACGGAATAAGATAGGGGCTACTGACAAAATCACAAAATCGTTAATATCTCCATAATGGTAACATTTTGGATAACATAAATGGGGGTGATTCTCATAGGTATTGAGGTCCTCTACTCAGTTTTTCATTTTGGAAGTGTATCTTTGGGGCACTCTGTATTAACCCTATAGCTTTTATTAACTTTTGTTATTGAAAATATTCGGCCCCTCGTATAAAAATAAGTTACTTACCTTCTCCAATTCTGACTTGTAACATTTAAAATACTTGAGTGGCTAAAATAAAATAAAAAAAACAACAGTTTTACGATATAAGTGTGGCATTTAAATTTTTGACATATGCTGAAATTGAAATATGACCACCCGTAATCGATGTATACGATAAGTGCCTTGCTTTGCAAAGCATGCTTTTAAAACATTCCATAAATAAATTCTACCAAGTTTCATAACTGGCAACATAAATCACAAAGAGAACCTTTGAGATAAGAGACAAAGCCGGTCGAACGGCACCTACGACTTGGCACCAGGCACCGTTTCTCTCGGGCCGGTTCTGATCGGAGACATGGAACTAGAGAAGCTTCAGAATAGCAAACTCCAAACTCTATCGTAACTGATGTTATTAGGAATTCCATAGCCATCAAATTCAGCAATATGGATTTAGACAGTTTTAAAAAAAAAAAAAAAAAACTCACAAAGGAATCCCTCGAACATGTACGTCACAGATTTCCACCAAATTGAAATATGTTACTCAATTGAAGCTACAATAGATGCTTGCAAAATAAGAGAGTGCGGATTTTTGTTTCTTTCAAAATAAACCACGAAAACGAGAAAAATTGAGCACACATATTCATACAAGGACTCCATTCTTAAAGCGGTGTATTAATGCGCTTAACGGAACTTCTTTCTTCCACTACTCACAGCATTAAGTACGAAACCAATTCAGATGAAATAGACAGCAGCAGATGGCAATTGAATGGCTTCTCAAATTTCTTAACAAACTTAGTTTTTAAAATAAATTATTACAATTAGCTAATTGCCTTCCAGTAAAAAATGTCTAGAGTAATTAATAACCATTTCCTTAATTTATTATTTCATTTTATTAAATAATTCGATAATCAAACACGGGGCTGGCTTCATGTGCAACATCGAGTAATACGTTGCGTTGGTGAAAGGGTATGTATCGCGGTGCTTTATAATTTTAAATAAAAATAGTATTCATGGATGCCTACCTCATCTTATAAATTATTTCGAGACGAATTAATTTAGGTTTTATGCTTAATAATAGTGCTCTAACTGCAATTCTTTGGCGATCGCCGCTAACAAGTTTGCTTCTCCTCTTTCCGCCATGTTTTTTGAACTCTGCGCACTTCCGGGGCGCTTCACTGCCGCGCAACGCTATCGCTTCCACAGTGTGCTTGCGCGCAAAAAAAAAGGCTATCTGGGGTTCCCTTTCAGTTTTATTGAATGGAGCAAAAACTGAAGAACTGCCAAACAGCTCTGTAGATCACATTCCTAGATTGTTCCTGTCTCTTATCCCAGAAAAGCAGTTGTGTTTTCCAATAAGAAAGTGCGCACTGCCATCAAATCCTCTTAAGTGGTCATCAATCAAATATTAGCAAAAGTGATTTCATATAGATGCAATGTGTCTGATAATTAATGACAAATAATGTTAGGATCGTAAGATATATGTGCCCAGCGCACGCGCAGTGTAAATTATTATACGAGGCTTGTCGAAAAAGTATCTCCGACCTTTGGCCAGGAATAAAAATGTTGTTTTTCTGATAGGGTTGGGACCCTAATCCCCTTCAAAGTAAGCCTATGTTGGCCTCTTCCACTGCTGGAAACATTTATGGAAGACGTATTTTGGAATTGTCTTTAGCTCTGCCGTCACATTCATCATCATCTCCTCACTACTGTCAAATCGAGAATCTTTCAGTGGCATCTTTATCTTCGTAAACGAACAGAAGTCGGAAGGAGCCATATCTGGTGAGAAGGGAGCTTGTCGGAATTCCATGTTTTGCTAATAAACCCTGAGATGTGGTCCGAAGAATGAGCCGGAGCATTGCCGTGGTGCAACTGCCAGTTTTTTTTATTTCCAAAGTTCGCAATCACATTGCCTTTAGTTGTACGGGGCATTTGAAATTTGTAGAATGGTGGAAATCTCACGGACTGACTTGTTGCACAAGTGGCATCCTATGATGGTTCCACGATGGAAGTCGGTGAGCTCTTTTGAACGACCCATATCTTCATAATACGGAGCAGATATATCTCTAAAGCTGTGTGATTATATTTAAATAACTTTCATGTGACATTTGGCGCCTTCCATTATTTATGAGGGGTGTCCCTAAATTTTTGATCGCATAGCTACATAGTTGGAAAAAGGAAACCTCACTACTTATTCATTTAGTTTGCTGATAACTTCAGTCTTATATAAAATGCATTGAGATAAAAAAGGGCAATTTTGAATAAAAATTTGCAATTTATTTTATTTCAGTTGTTTTCCTGCCTTTTATTTCAGTATTTATCAGACACACTGCGCGGCGTTTGTATCAAAACGTAATGACACTTACGCGCACTATTTTCTTTCCTTTTGCGCATGAATCCATAGCAGCTTCGATTTCGTCTCTTTTCTATTAAGTTAATAAGAAATCACATAGACTAAGCATACATTTTTCAAGAGCATAGAAATTTATGAGCTTAAGATCATGTAAATGGAAATACTTGAAAGAGAAAAAACTTACTAATAAAATATATGGAATCTGGTTCCTTTTAAATGTCTCGATTACAACCTCCATATCCGAATTTAGCTGTTAAAAACATTTAATAAAGAAAATTTGTAATGAATAATATATTAAATAATTTTAATTACCTATTGAAGAACTAGAGATGTTTTTTATGCAAATCAATAATAAGAATCTTTTTAGATCAATTGAATTAAGTCGATAAACTGTTTTATTGTTAAGAAATTCATAATGTGTCAGATAGAAGAAATCAACTCCCTAAAGCCTAGTTTCCAAATTTATCCCGCAACATGTTGTGCGTCATGTGCTGCCACATGTTCCCGAAATTTGTTGAAATGGAAACAGTCTGCATCATGTGCGACACAACCGCAAGTTGTGCTACAGAAGCCTAGTTTCCATTACTACAAATTTATCCCGCAACATGTTTCAATGAAATCTATTCTTACAAACTTATATTAAATTTGATAGCTCTGTGTTTACATAAATTGGTTGTAAACGATAAATGAGTGAAAGTTACTTAATTGTACGACACCACAAAGAAATAAGCAATTAAAGATTTAAACATCATATAAACAAGCAGGTATGTTTCGGGTGATCCAGAGCTCACGACTCAGTTTTTGTGAGACTATGGCTTTAAAAATTAACTTCTTTGAACACAGTAGCTTTGATAGCGTAATAATATAGAAAGATTATTTGTTAACATCTTTTCATCATTGCATTATAATAAAATCATTTGTCCTTTGCAAAACGCGTACACTGCGGAGGGTTGTTTTCACTAACCAACAACGATATGGAGTTATATGTCGAGGAATGTCGCCTTCAGCGCTACCAAGTAGCACGAATTAATTCTTTGCTTAACAGAACCAGAAAATGTCGTAGATCCGTCAAGGCCCCCGCACTTTCCAAGTCTACGGCTCCGATTTTTTTTTTTATACGATGTGATCTGAAAACAAATATAATATATAATAACATTTTCAGCACACTATCACAAATATTAATCAACTCAAGGATATCCTTCTGTAGAAATTCATGCTATTCCGGTGGGCATGTGCTGAAAATGTTTTGGAAATGTCTGCTTTCGCTTCCAAAGGGGGCACACAATGGAGAACAGATTTCTGAGAGTCGATTGGACTGTCAATTGCAGCTTATTTCGTCCAAATAAGTTAACTTGTTTAAAGGCTACAGTTTTACAAAATTTGAGTTTTGAATTTTGGATCACCCTATATCTGCAGAAAATAACTTACCGTTCCAGTATTTGTCATAACACAGCTCATTAATGAAAGTCGTTTGTCCTACAGAAAATTAGATTGTCAGATGCAGAATTTACATAAAATGTTAGAAGAAATTGTGGTTTATAAGTATAGCATTAATCTTCACTCTAATTAAGAATTAAGGATTGTATTCCATTAGCAAAGAGAAGTGTTGAAATGCGGACAATTAGCCGTTTGCTTCTCCTTAGTTCTGTTTTGGAAGAACAAATCTACCAAACTATACATTCTTATACAATGTATTCCAGATTCTTTCTTTGCCGTTTCTTAACCATTGCCGATAACTTTACTCTAGATGTTGGTTCCAGCTTCTTAGCTCTTACATTCCGCATAACGACAACCTACGGGGATTCATTAAGCTATTTTTAGAGCCACTGGGAACTCCTTAACTCAGATGAATGTTCCTCAAATCATACTTGAGGAGGATCAGCTTGTTGAAACATAATACCACATGCAGTATGTGCAAAAACCATGAAGGATGCAGGTGTTCAGATTCTACAAGGACCTCTTTAGATAGAAAGTGACTTAATGGGTCTCATTAAAAGTCTCCACAAACCTTCACTGATCGAAAAGCTTGAAAAATGCCAATTTGTCAGGACGAAACCACATCCTCTCTCAGCATAATTGAATATGGGATTCATCTGATCACACTTCTAGTTACAACTGTACAGATATCCAGTTTTGATGTTCATGGCATCATAGTAAATTAAATATTTAAGTCATAAGATTTTGGAGACGGTTACTCGTAGTCCCTGGTTCGATACTAGGTCACAGAATTTTTCCTTTATTACTTGATATTTACGCTACCAAACAAGAAGCGATAACGGAAAATTGGCAAGCAGCTTCTCCAGATAAGGTCGAAACTTTCATGTTAGAATAATGACTATAGCTGGATTCCTTTTATACACTGTTACTTGTTACATAATGGCACATTATTCAAATTCTTCCCATTACAGCGCATTTTGAAAGTAATTTAGAAAATGTCTTCCCTAAGGCTTGAAATGTGGTGCTCCTTTCGAAAATGATCAAAAGTAAAAATCCATAACTTTTGAACTACTCATTCGAATTTATTAGCTAAATATGAAGAGAACCTGTTAGTTTATAGTCATAATTCGTTACACCTTTACCGATCATCACGGGGGACGATTCGACCGAAAGGACAATTCACGCAAATACAGGGTGATTCAGTCAATTTTTGACCATTTCAGTACTATGATTTATTGACCCATTGCTAGGTTACTAACTTAGCATTTTAGTATGATATTTTAGTCAGTTCGGAGTTTTTATTCCCGTGGAAAAGTCTTGATGATATGCTCAATGTGCCCACCACGAACGTTTTGAACTGCTCGCAGCCGAATGGTGAAGTTGTTCATAACTCTATCCAGGATTTCTGCATCCACAAGGGTGCAGCAGTCGACGATGCTTTGTCGCAGCTGGTCTAGAGTTCTTGGTGCTTTAGTGAACACACTGTCTTTAAGGAACCCCCAGAGATAAAATCACATGGGTTTAGGTCAGGACTCGTAGGGGGGGCCAAAGAAAGCCACCCCCGAATCGATCTGGAAACCTGTTTGAAATGACACGATTTCCGAATTTCTGATTGAGAAAGTCTAGCACTTCATTAGTGGTGTGAGGCCTAGCCCCATCCTGTTGAAACCATTGATGTCGAAGCGGTATACGCCTCCTTCGCAGCTCGGGGATGTAGAAGGTTTCCAACATGTTAAGGTAAGCCTGTGATGTTACGGTGCCCTCAAAAAAGAACGGACCAATGATGCCTCTTTTGGAAATCGCGCACCAAGCCATAACCTTTCGTGGATGAAGAGGTGACTTATGGATCTCATGAGGTGCTGGGAACCCCAAAAACGAATGTTGCGGTGGAAGAAGGCCTCATCAGACACCCACAGGTTGTCCACAATGTCCTGATTGGCTTCCATTTCTGTTCCAAACTCCATCGCAAATTGTTGTCGCTTCTGTCTTCCAGTGTCTGTTAACTCCTGATAAACATAGATCTTACACGGGAACAGGTGAAAATCCTTTCTCAAAATTCGCCACGTCGTGGTATACGACAGCCCTTCTTCAATGGATAGGCGGCGAACAGATTTTTTGGTAGGGGAATCGACCAACCTTGTGCGAACATTTTCGACAACTTCGGCCGTTTGAACACGAGCTTCGCTCCCGCCTTTTTTCTTGCCTTTAACACATCCAGTGGCACGAAATTCTTGACAAAATCCATGATTGCTTGCCTGCCTGGTGCGTCTCGACACTTATACTCCTTCCGGAACTTTCTTTGCACGTTTACAGGTGATTTTGTCTCGAAATACCATTCGACAACCTTGCATTTCTGCTCTGTTGATAAAGCGGGCGCCATTTTTCAACAATACGATTTTCATGCAGCGCCGTTGCAACAATACAAACTCCAACTATTTAGAAATTCGATATGGCGCTCATATTCTTTCAATTGTTTATCCCTAATGCACGTCATTCGAGTGAAATGGTCAGAAAATGACTGAATCACCCTGTACTTGGCAACACTGTTTAGTTTGATGAGTTGAAATGCTGCTACAATCTTCCGCTTGGAAAGAGCGAGGACACATGTTAAAGTTTGGTGCAGTGTTATACATAACAAGGTGCACGAATCGCTCTTCATTAATCCCAACCATCCGCCTTGACGAGTCCAGAACCTTCTTATGGGGATAAAACTCCCATGTTTTCTGTTTGGTTAGCATTTCTTGCCAATAAACTATTGCATATGACAGTGCTGGATAAAGAAAAGGGAGTCCTTATAAAAATCATCTTTAACGAAGAAAATTATGAGCTGTTGTTAATGTTCACCAAATTAAAAAATTAACCATTTTTAAATTACAAAAAACAATCCTGAAAAGCACACTGCAATTAGAATAGAAGCAATTAAATAAAAGAATAAACACAAAATAAATAAAAATTTTAAAAAGAATTACTTAAACAATTTCTAACTAAAATCTAACATTCACATGTGTTAAATTTATTACACACTAAAGTAAGATTACTTTATCTTTCAAATCTTCTAATTTCCCACCGCAAACTTCTAATTCGAATGTCAACTATGAAAATCAAAGAAAAACTAATATGAACAATGTTTATGGAGAATGTTAAACAGGTTTTTAATACTGTTTTCTTAGAAGTCTAGTAATTTAAAATAATTTTATTAGCTGCTCTAATATGAAGTTTCATTTTTCCAAAGATGACGCGATTTGCCATTGGTATGGAAAGGATAGGTAAAACAGGAATGAAACACAAAATTACAGTTTAGCTTTAAATAAAATCTAATTCACTTTTTCTTCCAAAAAATGTCGAAAAGTTCTATTTACTTATGTAAAACTTATTTGCATATGATTTAAATTCACATATAGATTATGAAAGAGACCTTCATTTTAATGAAAGATTCAAGAATAAAACTGTTTATGCAATGAATATATTATGCACGCAAGTTGTCTGGGAAAGAAATATTTTAAATGTTTATGAAGTGATATGTTAATGCCTGTTAAGCATATTTTATTACACATCGTAGTTTTTATTTTAGAGGTTAAAAAACTAATATTGAAATATTGAATAAATTAAAATAAATCTTACATCTTTTCTTATTTTATCTTCGTTAAAGCATTTCTGAAATAATAAACAATTTTTAACATCAATAACTCAATGATAATGTGCAGCAGCTTTTTATTTTAGCGCTTAATAATGATTCCGATAATAATAAATATAATAAAAATACTTAATTATCATTGCAAACTTTGATGTGAGTATTTTTATTTTGCACCTCATCTCCTTTTGCAATCCCATAGATTCCATATGAACAAATTAAAAACAGGCAAGTAAATATCATCATAAAAATATAGTTAATCCTTCTGACATGAAATTTTGCGATAAAGTGATTTAGTTCTCTAACTTATATGAATTGGATTGACATCTATGAAAATTTGATTTAATTTCAGTTATAGCTTCCGTCTTTATTTTTTTTATTTTTTTGTTCCATAACACAAAAAAATTTCCTGTTTTTCTTTTTAAAAATTGCACGCCATAATCCAAAATTATAGTAATAAAGAAACAATCTCAGTTTCTTTATCAATTCTCCAGGTGAAAAAGCTATAGAGAGGTAAATTCATTTAAAGATTATATTTTCGAAAAAATATATAAACATAGGAAGTCCACTACAGATATTCTCATCTTATGTTACCGCTTATTTGGATGACTGAGAGCCAAGTTTTCAACTTGTTTTGCTGAGATTATAGAAGATAATTGACACCAAAGCTTTCTAACTTTGGTAAAGATTATCTCACTGAAATCAATCTGAAGTTGAGAATAAGGAAAAATGTGCTTTATGGGATTTTTATGCATTGTGAATCGAAATATCACCAATACAGACTTTACAATGACATGTGAAGTTCCATATCAGGAGTCAAAGTTAAGTGAAGTGAAAATTAAAAATGAAGGTACGTTAAGGTATGATTTTTCCCTTTCTGGATATATTTGAATATTTTTTATTTTTGCAGAAAAGCATAAAAATACCACTTCCCTTTACTACAATTATAAACAAATTAAAAAGATTCAATTTCGTGACGTTTGGTAGGTAGAAGTGAATCTTCTCGTGCAAAACAGAACGCATTTCGAAATTGTTTTTTACACGATTTGAATTTCTTTAGGATTTAATTTGAATTTAATTTAATGTGTTGTTTTATTATACACGTATAAATAAGAATAAGCCCATTTCCTTTTATATTAGAATAATAAACAGAAATAATCCTATTCAAGAAAATGAAATATAAACCACTCGAATGCAAATACAAAAAACAAAATTATTGGCGATACATGAATCCTTACAAAAATAGCTTTAAATGGAACATACTCATTTGACAGTTATTTGTATACAGAATGATTCAAATAAAATTAACACATTCCTTTTTTTTATTAATTTCAAAAAGAATGATCCTAACCACAAATTGCAATACCTCAAATGAATAGTGTATTTGGGAGATTTCGCGCCTCTATAGGAAATGTTGACAATGTTTTCCTTCCTGCTCTAGGCACAAATGAACACGTCGTTGCATTGATTTTTCAATTGAAAAATGGAAGGAAAAATTCTGCGACCCGGATTCGAACCTGGAACCTCGACTATCATGGCCGATGCCTCTACCAATTGGGTTATCGCAGACACCACGGACAGCCAAGCTGTCTCAAGGTGTCTTAAAGACAACCAAGTTGTCACGGTTGAAAGCCCAATGGGAGACGGGAACCTGGCCCGCAGATCGAGAATTTCTCCACTCCAAACCATCAGAAAGTTGATGAACTCACAAGTAAATAATAATAATTATTAACT
>JAHWFO010031644.1:5774504-5788035 GCA_023313115.1 Rhysida immarginata
CTTATTGATTATGTCGCTATCCACAGTAATTAAAGAATTCTCACAGCGTTATATGGAAATCGCGTTATATTGTCTCCTGCAAGTTGCATGCTCGACAAAAAAATCATCAGTTTGGGGGAGATAAATGCATGTGGAGTCATTCAGCATCCTAGCATGCGGTTTTTTGAAGCGATTCTTAACCTTAATTATGCATTTAGAAACCTAAATTCCAATATTATAAGGCCTGAGATAATTGAGAAAGGCAAGCAAGTATTGTTATAGTAAAATATGTGACAGAAAAATTGAAATCAGCAGTGGAATGAGCTTGATTATTTGCGTTGTAGTTCCTCAAACAATGTGAATAAAACTGTTTTAAAGTAAAAATAAAAAATAAAAAAGTTAAAAGAGTTACTAATGTTTACTAAAGTTAAAAAAATAGTAAAAATTTAAATAAAAAAATATAATTTCGAATTAAAATTTAGAAACTTTTTTTTTTCTTTCTTTTTTTCTTTAGATACACGATTTTCGAGCTCCTGCGTATTGTTTCTTTACTGAAACTTAGCACAAAATGGCGTCCAATTGATCAGTTGTCGTGACTCTTATTAGTATACAGGGACTCTAACTTGCAGTAGAGTGCCAGGTGGTTATAGTCAGTTTTGCGATGCAATAAACAAAGTCCATAATATCGTGCCATCACATGCTATTATGGGCGGTCGCGTGTTTGCCATAATATCGTGCCATGTCGCGACCGCCCATAATATCGTGCCAATTGGATAACTATGTGTTGTAATGTTGCATGGCTTCTGAACTGACACCAAATACCAGCTCATTTAAAAATATAACAGTACAGAGTGAGGGAGCGTTTTTTTTGTCCATGACTGTGCATGAGAAAACAGGAATTTTCTATTATTTTGACCATAAAAGTGTAATAGAATAATTTACGCTATAGGGAGACTGCTTCAATTATTCTAAATAAACTGTATACAGTAATACAGATACCATGTGTTAAGAGTATCGTTATAGGAGGACTCAAAAGAGAATAGAATAATAATACTGAAGAAACTCTACAAACACATCACAATTACAAATACGAGGTTTGGGTCCAGGTCGCGGAATTTTTCCTTCCCTTTTCTATTTATAAGAGGACTGTCGTTTTAAGTTTTGTTCGGCGTTATATGGCTACCGCGTTGTGAGGATACCGCGTGATAGGAGGGCTGACTGTCCTATATTTGATTCTGCAATTTCTTTTTTAATCCTGCTTTCTTTCTTTAAGAATCAATAAAAGCCCTATTTTCCTGTGTGTCTTGATTATCATATTTTTCCTTTCCTTTTTCAACAATATTTATTCTTATAATTTGAAGCTTAACTTCAGTATTTTCACCATCATTTTATTATCAAATTTTAGTGAAGATTCTTGGGATGCGTTAAGGATGGAGTGTTTTTGGGCAGACCCGACCAAGAATAGTAGCAATGACGATGGAGAAGTTAAATGAGTTGACTGGAGATTAGGGGTGCATGCTCTGCCTTAACCAAAAATTCGAAGTTCAAGAAAAAAAAAAGAACGCAAGGAGGCTGAGTTCGGTGCTGGGAGAGCGAGATGGGGAGCAGGTTCAGGCTGAAGGACTGGAAGTAGTGTTTCGATGAAAAAAATTCTTTCACTATTTAAATTCTATAAAATAAACTTTAGATTTTTTTTTAGAAAAATTCATCTGCAACAACTTTTCCAAAAGAAATAATTACAAGTGACTATTCATATTTTTAATGGAGTTATCTATTGTCAAAGAGCTATTCGTCTATTCTATAACTCAAATATGGTGATTTCCACCAGAAATTAATTCAGCGGTTGGGGGGGGGGGGGCAAATTACCCCCTTGGATAATTCGCATACATTTGGATGGCGGTAAGCGTGTTAGAACATGTGGGTGTGTGTGACCCCGTGCCCCCGCTGCTCCTTGGCCGCCCTTCGGATTCACCCACCGGGGGGGGGGAGAACTACAATGTTACATGCAAACGTTCACCAAATACCAGCTCCGTCTTTGCAGAATAAAGCTAATGCCAATACTCCAAAGTATACTACCCATACATGTATATCTTATTTTTCATTTGCCTACCACTCTCTAAGACACTCTCTATGTGTTCGTTTCAGAAACTCACAATTTTATTTTTCGCTGAAATCGACTTAAAAACTCATGATTCGAAAAGATATGTTGAACAAAAATTAGAATAAATCAATGCATTATATAAAAGGATTAAGGTAGAACGAGGAAGATAAAGTAAATGCGAAATAGTTCTCAAACTCTTACTCATTTTAAAGGTTAAAGAGGTAACATGTGAATTCCAAGATAGATTATATGAAGTGATAATGCTTACGTAACGATATTCGTCAACAATAGTGATTTGATTATCATCCAGAATAATTTTTTAATGTACTCAGTGTTAAATTGTTTATTTCATTGTCTGCATATCATAAAAACACATTTAGTGTGTTCATTCTTTCTAATTCAAGCGATTATATTTATAATCGAGTTTAGGGAATATTCATCTCCAGCAGAGAACAATAAGACAGTATCATCAGCATAAGAAATAATTTTAGGATTTTGAGAATAGGGAATGTCATTAATAAACAAATTAAATAAAACAGGAGAAATAATTGAACCTTGGGGAACACCCATCGTAATATTAATGGCCTTCGAGATATGAGTATGGATTTTAAGAACCACCATTCTATTATTGAAAAAAGATGAAATCCAGCTCAAAGGGAGTCCGCGAATTCCATATATATTTCTTGAATTTTTTATTACCATTAATCACATATTCAGAGAATTTGAAAAGCAAGGGTGCTGACAATGGCGAGATTCGTGTGCGTTTACTTTCTTCTTGTACGTTGCACTGAAAAAATAAAATAAAAAAAGCTATATAATAAAATGCATAAAAAATTAAATCTATATTTACAGAAAATTATTTTGTAAGGAAAGTGGACATAGTCAAATGATAATTAATTCTAGATAAATGTAGGAACAAAAAATAAGATGGCATATTAAAATACTTACGTAATATAATATAAACGAACGTAGGCGTTTCCTACATTGTATAACCGGGATAGAAAGAACGAAGTGCAGAAAACCGAAATAGAAAAAAAATTGTTAAAAAAGCCGGAAAACTGTAAAAAAAGGGCCAAGGGGATAGTAAACTACAGTCAGGGTGACAAGAGAGAAAAAACAGACGTATTTCCTCTGAGATAATCGAAAGGAAGTTCTAACCGAGTAATTTGTAAAAATTGAAAAAGAAGGAATTGCACTTTCATTCTCATTGTAATGCGGTTTTGCATCACGTTCTTTATTTTTTTCCATGACTGGTGAAAGATATTTTCTTGTTAAAAAAAACGCAAATAGACGAATATATTAAAGCAAATCTGAATAAATTTTATCTACAAAAAATCCTATATTTACTTGGTCACAGTCACTTTTTGTCGCATTCAAGTCGTCATATTAATTTCGTCCCAGAATCGTTTCGTCACTCGGTCGATTCGACACTTGTAATTCTTCAATCTTAGATCATCTAATCGTGAAATAATTTGATTGAAATTATTATTTCTGTTTGCTTTTATATACATTAATTTGAAACTACAGGGTTCAGGGGGAAAAAAATGTATTCACACTACAACAAAAAAAAGCGCGTTTAATAGTTATAATATTAAATTTATACAGACACAAGAGACGAATAGTTATAATATTAAATATATACAGACACTAAGTTCCTTTAGTGTCCTTCATAACCGACATCGCGATAAGAATAGTTTCAAACAGAAAAAGTTTCCTGTCATATTGATTAATATTAAAATATTTTAAAATATTATTATTATATTAAAGAGTCATTTTTATTTCTTTTTTGAAACGTAACGAAAAAAGAAAGCAATCTAGACAAAATAATTCTCCTGTTTCATATGTGGTAGAGACAAATGTAATGGGACATTTTAAAAACCTCTTATTGTACAAACTAGATGAAATTTTATATTATTTGTCTACATAATCTCCTCCTACTACTATATACTCAATCCACCTCTAAAAAAAGCTTTTGAAATCTTTTCTGAAAAAAAAAACTTTTTGGTCTCTTGCGTATTTCAACGACATCCTCATCCAAAAAACTGTTCACACAGCTCTTCTTTCAACAATTTAAAAGTTATAACTCTTCTTATATTATTTAAGTTATATTTCAGCTCTTATTAAATAACTCTTGTGGAAAAGTGTTTTCTCCTTTTTATTTTAATTTAAAAATCACGGAAGCCATGTTAGCACTGAGTGCGCCAAAATTTCAAAAGCCAAAACCTTGAATGCAATGAATCATTTTTCGGCCGCATGAAGGTGAGCATTGTCACGCCTTTTGAAAGTTTTCCCTCGCCTCTTGGATTTGATTTTCAGTTTAAGGTCTTGTGGTAACTCATCATGGTATTTACCAAAATACAAATATTGAATTGACATGAAATCACTATCAGACACCGAACGGGACCAAGGCGAATATCGCGCCTAGTGAGGGACAACCGCTTTCAAACCAGGCAAGAACTGCTGCAGGAAGTCAATATTGGTCCGCATTGACAAGTTTGTGAAAGAACCTTTAGGAGGCAACTGCATAAAATGGACCTCGCAAGCGTACGATGCTCACTCCAGCCAGCTCACAAGAAAGGTCCTGTACAGTGGTGCAAGCGATATCAGAACCGGACTGTAGACGACTGTAAACGCGTCATTTTGTTGGATGAATCAAAGTTTTGTCTTTATTCGAATGAGGCTCGACGCCGTGTGCATTGTGTCCAAGGTGTGGTGCAGGTGGATGGCGGCAATGTGATTCTGTGGGCAAATTTTCAGTACAGTGAACAGAGACCTCTCGTTAAAATTAGTAACAGTCTTAAGCAGCATACATCGTGACATTCTGGATGGACAACTACTGCCTTTTGTGAATCATATCAAGGATGTCTATGACCTGTAGGATGTCTACTATCAAGACGATAACTGCAGGGTTCATAGGGTTAGGTCCGTGGATGAGTGGTTCGACGAGCATGATCAGACCGTGCAGCATCTCGATTGACCCGCCAAATCCCCAGATCTGAACCCAATAGAGAGTTTGTGGGATCACCTGGAGCACCGTTTTAAGCGGAAGAATCGCCATCCGACTAACATCGCCGACCTGCGGGATAAATTGTATGGAGGATGGTTGGAAATAGATAAGGACTATCTAAAGACACGCGTACAATCATTGCTCAAGCGCATTAAAGCTGTAATTAAAGCGAAGGGATATGCAACGCACTATTAACAGCAGGAGACTAATTTTTTATCTGGTGTGCTTATAATAATGTATGTACTGTTGTAATATGAATGCACTTTCTTAATGATGAAGTGAAAATGACGATATGAATGTGACAAAAAAATGACCTGCCACTCTTTAAAGCATCTGGGAATCAATGTAAATTTTAAAAATTATCATATTAAAATTATAATTTTTTTTTCATTATTAAAGCTTGACACTTAACGGATATTATATTTCTGCCAGTTGCAATACCTTAAATAAAGAAATATCTAATAAAATTTAGTTTAAACTTGCTTCATCTCATATATCACAGATTACAATAATAATTTTCACAGATTAATTTAATGATTGATTATTTTTTGAATACAAATTCTTCCAACTTAATGTTAAAGGAAATATTTCTTTTCATAACTTCTCGAAATTTAATTATTGCCTTTGTCGTTAATACAAACAGAAAAGAAAGAAATAAGCGACAGGCATAAAAAGGTACTATAGGCCATATAATATTTAAAGGCAATTTCACTATAAATAAACTATTTTTACTGGCCCGAATAATCGGTGACTAAAAATGGCTAAAATTCATAATAATGGGCCACGTTTGCTTTCCATTATGATGAATACCTTAAAAAAATTTGATAAAAGTTAAATCATTTGTCTCAAATGTTGCGCAAAATTCTTTTGAAATTCCGAAAAGAATACAATGTCCGTCTGGTTCACATTAACTAGAGAGTATCCACAGAAAAAAAAATTGTGCAACGAAAATTGATCTAATTGTTGGGCGGATAAAGCAAGCTGTTGGTGGACACTGTGACATGAAAAGAACAGGATAATGTAGAGTAAAAAAAAAAAAAAGCCACGAACCATTTCGATTTCCTGAGGCAATTTTCCAAATTGCATTATTCAAAATTAGTATAAATACAACGCTTAAGCTTTTGCCCGTATCAATCAGAGCGAAGGAGTTACTACATACATTTCACCATGAAGTCGTTCGTGTTTTTTGCATTCGCATTTGTCATTGCTCAGATTGCATCTGGAGCTGATGAAGTAAGTTGTAAATTTTAATTTTTCTTTGATAAGATTTCATTAAGATCGTAATTACTTAGTAGATTCGCTAAGGATTACTTCCAATCTTAGATGAGGAGAATTGAAAGAAAGTGGTTTCACTCATATAGAGAAGTTGTTAAAAAGATGCCATTCGAATAACATGGTTTGGACGGTTACCGGTTTGGACTAGGCAACTTTGTTTGTGGAAGTGTCATAATAGATCTCAAGGAAAGAATCTCTGGGATTCTTAATCTAACAGTCTAACCAAAACGTCTCAGATTAGTTGGTTTAATCGATATAAGACTTTCTAGAAAATTAAATTCTTAAAATTAGCCTAAAACCATTTACCATTATCTAAAAGATCACATGAAATTTGAGTGTGTGTGAATTTTTCTCTCACATACTGAGTAATATTTGTGCATTTTAGTATCTGGCCAGGAAGGAAGTTTTTTTTTTATAATTTAGAAAATTTAACATTTTAAAATGTATTAACTTTACTTCAGGATCGGTTTCAATTATAAAACTTTTTTATCGAAAAATTTAGATTATATGTAATTATTTTAGCCATAAAAATAGTTCAAACTGACCAAGATTTCAGTAAGATTATTTCAAAGAAATATCAAACAAACCAAAAAAATATAGAGACAAATAAAAACCGCGAGAAAATGAAGCGAGCCCACCAGTTACAAATTGTTTCAGCGAAAGTTGTTACAAAGTTAGACCATTTGTCTCTTATTCTTGTTTAGAAAAATAAGAGGTGTCCAAGAAATAGAACTCCAAGTGTTAAATCACACATAGCCGGTCGTTTCACCTTTCAAAATTAGACAGGCCCGGTATTATTCATAGTTCAGCAACTGCGTTTCAAATTTTTAACTCGTGACCCGAGAAAAAAACTGGTACAAAAAAAATCAGTAAAGACTTGAAAAAAATTTAAGAGGTACAAAGAATCTGGAAATGTTGAATACAAATAAAATTCCTGTTCGTCCAGTTGCCAAGCAAGCATTAGAAACGTGTAAGGGCTGGAGAGGGAATTTCGTTAAAAAAAATCAAACCAAAAAACAATTTCGTGTGTGCGATCTGTGGCCGAAAAGCTGAATATATTGAGATCAACAGTTACTGACATCTAAGTTAAAGCTTGGGGATTAAGACCCATTTGAAGATGCAAGTGCTGAAATAGTCTGGTCACCAAGAAGGGTAAGCGAAAACAGATATAGAGCTCTATTTCTCGGACATAGGCATAGATTTAAAAATTTTGTAAAGCGCTCCATATTACAGTATTGTTTTCAGATATTTTTTTTTATATTTTTTTATAAATTACGCACAGGGATGTACATACGTTAATGTGTGTGGAAAATGTCTTTTTATCTATTACTACAAATTTAAAGCCTAGTTTTTCTAAATTTGTCTCAAAATTTAAACCCGAACTACACTCAAAGGCCAAAAGTCATGGGATAGCTACACAGTAACATGTCGGACCAATTTTGGCCGGACGAAGCTCAATAACTCGATGTCGCATCGATTCCGCAAGAGCCTGAAAGATCTTTGGCGAGATGTTGACCATTTGGATGCTCAGGAACTCTCCAACACACCATAAGTATGTCCCAGTGGGATTCATGTCTCCAGCTGGCCACACCATTCATTGGAGCTCTTCCGAATGCTCTTGAAGCAAGTTCTACACAACTTGGGCTCGATGAGTTAGAGCATTATCCTGCTGGAAGACCCCATCATTGTCCATGAAGAGGTGTAAGTCACCGTTCAATGATGTGCCTAAGAGGACCAACTGACTCAAACCATGCCACGCGAAAACAGCCCACACCGTTAATGAAGTCACTATCACCCTGCACGGTGCCTTGTTGACAAGTTGGGTCCATGGATTTATCTTAGGAAGAGCATATTGCTGTCCGGGCCACACTCAGATCTTTCCATTAGCCGATATAACTGGAACCGTGATTCGTCGGACAACACAACCCGTTTCCAGTTTTCCAAGATCCAAGTAAAGTTTTCACGAGCCCAGGTGATGCGCTGTCTTTGGTTTGTTGCCTTTAGCAGTGGTACTCTGGTGGGTCTTCTGCTACCATTTTCCATGAAAGTTAAACCATGCTGCACCAACCATCTGGATATGAGTCAGGAAGCACCTACATTTAAAACCTCAGTTAGAACGGACAATTCTAGCCAGACACCGGTGGTCACGGTCGGACAGCAGTCGTAGTCGGCCACTGCGTTGTCCATGGTTGGTGGTAAAGACTTTCAGAAGGTATTCCCTGAACACACAGGACACCGTGGATCGAGGAATGGCATACCCCTACGTGAATACAATGACGTGAATACAATAGATAAATTGTACATGGGCGCAGTCATTATTTGCTGTTTTGGATTGTCCACGTCATAATGTGAATGTGACAGAAGCGTTTAATTTGCATACTGCTATCCCATGGCTTTTGGCCTCGGACTGTTTAATCTGATAACGTTTGTTTTGTATTATTTGTAATATTTAAAATTTAAAAAAATGATTTTTAAAAATTGAGTAACTTATGCGTTTTATTTTCAATTTCAGACTTGTTTCGATAAAGAAAAAATTAAAGAAGATGTAAGTTGGTCTTGTTATCGTTAAGCTTTGTTTATAAACTCTGTATACGCGTAACCATTTGACATTGGGGCAGTGCCTTAGTAATCAATGGATATTACATTTATTGTGGAAATAATTTATTCTAGTTGAAAGAATTTGCTGCAGAATGTGAAATCTCCGAAGATGACAAAAAGGATACGGTAAACATTATTGAATAAATCATGCGTAATTAGCCCTACATAAAACTACAAGGTCTTTTTTTAAAAACCAATGGACTAATTCTTAGAGAATTGCTTTTTTTTATTTTAGGAAAAAATGATGAAAGGCTTTCTATGTATTATGAAGAAAAAAGGAATTGTAAGTTTATATTGATGTCATTAAGAATAAATGTTTCGAGGTAATTTCTACTTTTAGGTATGTTCTGATTAAGAAAATATATTTTTAGCTGGATGATGACGATGAAATTAATGTAGAAGAGTATATTAAATGGAAGGAACCTTTCATCAAGAATGTAAGAGAAAAAAATATTCAAAGAATAAATATGGTTATTTAAAATTCATTCATGTTTATAAATAATATATTCTAGCATAAAGAAGAAATCTTGAAAATTATTGATCACTGCAAGGAGGAGTCAACACACGTAAATATGGAATTTTAACCTTAAACATTATATCTCATGTCCAAAAATATAAGATTTCTTTTTTAAATTTATTATTTTCGTCTTTTTTCCATTATTAAAGCCCGAACCCTTTTTCGCCTGCCTGAAACATGATATTCACTCGGTAAAAAAAACAAACTGAATTAATGGTTTTATTTATTTCGTTTTTATACTAACTTCTCCATAGCATTAATTATTTTTTTATTATTTTGAACAGGTTTGCCCTCATGACAAATGCATCTCCGAAGAATAAAAAAAAAGAAGAATTAAAAAAAAAACAATTTAAGGATAATTTTATTTTTTTCGTCCACCGGATTCTTTTTGTAATTTCCATTTTATAAAAAAAAAATTTGGATTTTTAATAATCATTTTTTTTCCTGTCCATAAGTTGATGCTAGAATGTTCAAAAATTAAAGTTTATGTAGAGTTTAATATTTAAAAATAAAAAAATATTGATCATATGCGACATTGCTTTTGTCTCTTAAAATTCTTGAATTTTTTTACAAGTAAAAAAAATTTGCAGTGCTACAATTTCTCCACATTTAATTACATTTAAACTAAGTAAAGCCACAGCAAATTGGAGAACTAATAATGTGTAGGCTATGTAGAAAATAATGACGGCAATTCAAAACTTAAAGTAGGGGAAAGCATTTTGGATATACCGAGTCTTTCATGGGCTATGACCAACTTGTTAGTTGAATAACTCGTCAACAGGTGGAGCTAGTGCCGTGAACGTTTGTACAAAGACGATAAGAAAGGTTTGTACACATATGCAGGAAGTCGAAGGAAATGGTTTAGGCTTATTTTCACAACCGTGTCATCGCAAGAGGCTTCCCGAATCGCTTTGGCGATGGACTGTTTTGGCCCCCCTATAGCCCTGACTTATCACCAATGGACTTTTTTTATGGGGCTATATTAAAGATCAGGCAGGTGTACAGAAAACGGCGATAACAAATGTGATCAAGTCGATTACAACAGAACAACTCAATCATGTCATCACCAATTATGAGCAGAGACTTCGTTTCGTTGTCTGTTCTGACGGCAAGCATTTTGAGAACTAAATCTGTTAATTTCCTTTAGTCTCAAGTGTTGATCCTGAAAGTTTGAAATAAAGATCTTTTTCCGTTCAAATGTTATTCGCCTTTTTCTTTGGTCTATACCCTGTGAAACACCCGGTATATCCTGTATGAAAGTTGCCTTCACAAACGAAATATCTTTAAAATTTCTTCATGTCAATCGGCATACATGTATCAGGCTAAGCAACTGGCGAACCGTGTATCGATCTCAACACATTTAAGCCAGAGACCAGCGAAAACTGTCTTGAAGCGACCGTATGGCGAAATTCCCCAAAATCGTATAAACTCACAGATACAACAGAGACGAAGAAATCAATTCTTTACATCACATAGTTACTTCATCAAAGCCTTCAGCGTTTAGGGTTCTGTAGCCATAGACTCAATCCGGTCCCAATGCTAACCGCACTCCATCGACGACGGCACTTGAAATCGCCATAAGACCTTTGACGTTTGAGCGAGGATGATGATTCTCCTGGCTCTAAGAATCCAGATTCCTTGTCCATCACGTAGGGGTTACCGCTCCGAAATTAACTGGAAATAGAGGACCTGCTTTCAGATTTGGTATACGAGATACCGCGGAATACTTATCACTTGCTTGTCGAATCCATGCATCTCATTGGCAGTTGTTTTGCAGGCTAAAGGAAATCTTTACGCTTGTACATCTTAGTGGTGGTAAAAATGTGGAAAGATAATTGTCCAGACAACAAAATTCCAAGATACATGATGGAATTCAGTGTAATTTTCCTCAAAACAATCCCTAATCCACTATTACTAAAATTCATGTTTTGTCTGTCCCTTTATAGACTCGGTCCCCGTAAGAGATATCCCGAAACAACCTTTTTTATGGCTACTTCTGGCAGTGTAGGGCGCGCTAGGAGGATTTTCATTTCAATTTTAGGGGGTTTTTTTTACACGCAAAAAAATTTAATTAAACTCATTCACTAAAGTTTCGTTTCTTTTCATTTATAGTCCTCCTTAAAAAGTAAAATAAATCACCTGTTTTTAAAACGGGGTTTAACCAAAACCTAAAGAGAAAGCCTCCGCTCGAAAACCGTCATTCATTGTTACATCGTCAAAAGAAGTGTAAGTTTAGGGCTTATTATTGGTAGAAATACGAATAATGCCCTTCTTATGATGATGTAACAATGTAGAACGTTTCCGTGCAAAGGCTTACTCTGTAGGATGCCATCATTTTCACGTTACTTTATTTGTTTATCCGATATTTTTCTATCTTTCACAATCCAAAGGTTATATTTTACGGTCGGCTTATATTTTATCATTGAGTTAAATCCTTCCCTGGAGTATAATTCCAAGACTATGTATCAGTGCTATACATACAGGGTGTGTCTGAACTGTCCGTACATACTTGGAGGGGAGGTAGTATGGGTGATCTAAGCAAAAAAGTTCATATAAACATGGGTCCGAATTTTTAAATAACTAAAGAACAAATATCGTCGTCTAGTGGAAATGAGCCAAAACCGATTTAAAAAAATTTTTCGCGGTAACATCTTAACATTATTCACCTTACCCCGCTATCCACCTTCCTCGGCTTACCTTACTAACAAGCACGTGTTACGATGTTGACTGCGTAACTCGGAAACTACTCGTTGGAATTCGATCAAATTTTAACGGTATACACAGTTTTATGTACCCTGTTGTTTTCCCAAATTTCATCATCCTAGATTTAGCAGAACCTGAGTTATTAACCCTTGTTAGTCTTGGTGGCGTCATTTTTATTTCTGTTCATATCTCGGTTATCGTTCAAATTCGGACCCATGTTCATATGAACTATTTTGTTTAGAATCACACATACTACCTCTCCTCCAAGTTTGTACAGACCGTTCAGATATACCCTGTATATGGTAAAAATAGACAGTTTATATTACATCTCACCTATTAAAGTATGAAGAGAAGCATTCTAATTGAACGTTACACAGCAAATCTGGGCTATTGCAAACACCAGTTACATCGTCCATTTCGACTTCTAGATTTCACCTAAAGGTGCTTCTGAATTAGTATTTAGTTCAAACAAGGTAGACTTCCTCTACAAATGAATCATTTTAAATCCTAATGTTAATTATAAATTACTTCGGAGCAAATGACTCTTGGTACTCGAGAATCAGATGAAGTAAGAGAAGTTTATTATGTGTATGCGGCTTCAATTAATTATCATTAATTTGTTACCATGAGTCGTTAAAAACACAGAGGCTGGAAGTTACGGCTCCCTTCGAATGTGAGTTACCGACCCAATGCCAGGTGTAAGTGCTCTTACTGTGGATTACCCAGATGACAAGTTGAATGTGGCAAAAAACGACCGTGCCGTCGAGAAAATTATATCAGAATCAATATAAACGTAAAGTTCATCACATTAAATTAATTAAAATAATCTTATTTTACTTATAAAGTAATCGTAAGTTTGACACTTAACGGATATTAGATATCTCTTTTAATACGTAGGACAGGGTGATTCAAATCTCCGTATCCGATTTCAAAATGCTGTTATATACACTATCTAGCCAAAAGTAATCGGACACTTTCGATTTTAGACGTTTTGTCGAATATCTAGAAATATACTTGATGAATTATCCTGAAATTTCAGGAGTGTTAAAAGGATGTTACACCTCATATATTTCAGGGAAGGTTTTCTCCCGAAGGCAAATAGGAGACCAGCAAAGAAGTGAACCAAAAAAATAATGTTTGGAATCACCCTGTAAAAAATAATGCTTGAAATGCATTGCAGCTGTAGCATATGCTTAAGAGGCTTGTTTTACTTTTCTGTGTTCATTTGTATGAGAATAGCACGTATATTCATGGAGATATAAAGGTTTCTTTAAAAAGGTCGAAATGTTTTCGTAAGTTTTTTGTTTATAACATGCAGGGTTTTCAACACAATGCAATGCCATTTTTCAGG
>JAHWFO010031644.1:5793035-5828113 GCA_023313115.1 Rhysida immarginata
TTTCCAACGTTAAGGTTCAACTTTCAGCAGTTAAACCAGTCTTCGAAATGCTTCAAGGCGCACTGACTTGGAATAGAACATGCTGAGTATTTATAACGGACAGAATCCAATCAAGACAAAAAGATCCAACTGAAATTTATTGATTGAGTAAGTGCGTCGCCCATTTGATCAATGGTGATTCGCTAATAGGGCCCCTATCTAAGTTGAGTAATAATTTTTTATCTGTTTTTTGAATGGCTAAGCTTTCGAAGGCGTCCAGAAGGTGTTTCTTGTTTATTGACTCAATAAGTTTTACATTATTTAATAAGAAGAATACATGCCCGGTATCTAGAGAGTGTTTGGCTATGGATGACTGATTCCCTCTACCATGTGTGTCTCATGTGTTCTTCGAATCTTGTTTCAATATTACGGAAAGTTTGTCCTTTTTACATCATGGGACATTGGGAACATCTGGCTTCGTATATTCCTGATTTCTGTAGTGGTGGAATCTGGTCCTTTGGGTTAGGTAATAAATGCCTGGTCTGGTTGGGATTGCTAAAAGATAACGAAATATTAAAAGATTTAAAAACAGAATTGAGACCTTTGATTAATTATTTGTTGTAAGGTAAGGATATATTTTTAGTCCGGTTGAGGGTAGTGATTTCGTCCATGAACTTCTTTAACTTCCTCTTCCTGACCAAATCGGGGATGGTACGTGTGCTATAGCCATTTTTAACTGCAATATTCTGGATCAAGGAAATTTCTTTTTTGAATGAGGATTGACCTAGTGGGAGATTAATGGCTCTGTCAATCATCGAAATAAAAGTAGACAATTTTTAATTCCAAGGGTGGCTGGAATCGCTTGGTATGTAATTCAAACCGTTAGTAGGCTTTCGGTATACCTCAAATGATAGTGAATCATGGTTTCTGATGACTAGGATGTCAAGAAACGGCAAACTTTGATTGTTTTCCAACTCAAAAGTGAATTGAACGGACGGAAAAGAAGTGTTAATATGTTGGACAAAAGTAAGTATTGGTGTCAAAATTGTGAAGACATCGTCCACGTACCTGAACCAACAATCGGGAAAGTAAAAACCGGAATTCTTCAGGATATCCTCGAAACTTTTAAGAAAAATTTCAGTTGGATCTTTTTGTCTTGATTGGCTTCTGTTCGTTATAAATACTCAGCATTTCTATTCCAAGTCAGTTCTCTCATGTTCTCTCGAGGTGCTCCTTGGCTGCTGAATGATGAAAGCAAAGCTTTCGAAAAGCGCTTACAGACTCAGGTTGTATTTTTTCATTTTATTTTCTGTCTTTTTCTTTTTATGGTTGTTCAATTCCTGTTTCGTTGTGGAAAAAGAGTTTTATTTTATTCTTAAGTTAATCATCTGCATTATCCACATAAGATTTTTAGACTATTTATTTATTTATTTATTTATTTATTTATTTATGAAATTGGATCCAATACATCCATCCAGGGCCTATATGGCCAGATGCCGACGAGTTGAGTCCCTGGATGGACCTAGATTCACGACTGCTGTATCATGGTCGTAGCAGCCGGGGGCGGGGAGGGGGGTAAAGATTGTCTCTCACTGATGGTCGCCCATCCAGTGACTAGCAGTACCTGATGTATCTTAACTTCACAGAAGATGTGTTCAGTGAAAGCCCACCAGGCCACGGCCTCCCCAATAGTTACTATTGTCTCATCAATATTTATTGTTGTATTGACAAAACTGTTTTGATAATGTGTTTTGATCAGAGATCAATTCTCTTCATTAATCTCATTCAGTAAATATTGTTGTCTAAGCAATACTCTCTTGTTACCACACTAATACAGCACTGCTAGAGCAACGACTTTTCCATGAAAAATTTTTCCCAGCAATTATTTTGCACTTAAGAAAAGATGAGTTTTAAGGGTGTCAGTGTACTTTTTACAAACTTTTATTGAATTTCACTTGTTTGTGTGTTTGTGCGCAAATTTTGTAATCAATTTAACCTAACCTAATCTAACCTAACCTAACCTAACCTGCAATTTTTCCCAACGGTGTCTTATCGATGACAATACAAGTTTCAATCTTTGGTTTCAGTAGTAATTCATTTATTCGTAAGTAATTTAATATTTAGGTTTAATATGTATACAGTGCAATCATGACGTAACGACTGCCTGTCTTGTTGTTTATTGTTATCGTTTGTTAATTGTTGTATGTAATTGTTGTTAATTGGATGATCAATGCTAACAAAGTTGTTGATTGTGACGTCTTTGTGAAGAGGACTGTTTATGATTAGCCAACGTAATGTATTGTGAACGCTTTCCCGAGATACAGACTGGGAAGACTTCCAATGTTTTTTGGTTTTGTAATTATCATATAAAAGCTTTTTTTTTTAATAAATACTAAAAAGAATAAAATAAAAAATATAAAATAAAAATTTTAAAGCACACACTTTCACTTTAAAAAGTGCAGTAAAAAGTAAAAAATTTAATTTAAAAAAAAGATAAAAGTATGTTTAATATTAAATTTTAAAAAGAAAATACTACATAATAAAATAAACGAAGACTTCAAAGACAGTTCACTGAGTCATGGTTGTCTCGATCATAAGGCAAGGCCAGCAACTGCTGTCAATGATAGCATCATTGCACGAACAAATCAGCCCTATAAGGGACAACAGGGAGAATTGGCTTCAATACTGAACATCAGCACTGGCAGTGTGGAGACCATCATCCAATTCATCACTGAAATTCAACAAGATCTGTGCCAGATGGGCCCCTAAGCAGCTCTCCGAGGATCACAAAATCCCCCGGGTGGAAATCTGCTGCTGCAGCGATGTGACAGCTTCCTAAGGCGTGTTGCGATCACCGATGAGACATGGATTCATCACCATACCCGTGAAAGCAAGCGTGCGAGCATGGAGTGGCGACACACCGACTCACCACGACCCAAGAAATTCAAGATGACACCTCGGCAATGAAAGTGATGATGGTGACTGTATTCTGGGACATTAAGGGTATCATGCATGTCGATTTTCTGGAAGAACGTCGAACCATAAATAAACCGTACTACCGTGACATTTTGAGGACGTCCCTGAAGCCGGCACTAAGAAAAAAGCGAAGACAATGCCAGACCACACACAGCCAAACTGACTATGAACACACTGACGGAACTCAAATGGGACATTTTACCACATCCTCCAAACAGCCCGGATCTCTCCCCTTGCGACTATCACCTTTTTGGACCATTGAAAGAGTTTTTGGGAGGCCAGAGGTTCGGCTCCAATGAGGAAGTGAAAAAGGATGTCTTGACCTGGTTTTGATATCTAGGCTTATTAAAGATATCTACAGAACCGGTATCCAGATACTCCCAGAACGCTGGAAAAATGCGTAGAGGAGCAAGGAGAGTTCTTTGAGAAATGGCTGGTGTGTGTGTGTGTGTGTGTTTTTTATAATTTCCTGATTTTTTTATAAAATAAAGTCCAGGTCAAATTTGAACGCCCCTCGTATTTGAATCCTGTAAAGAGTCTTCAAGCATTTGTAATCAAGTTCCTTTAAAAGTAATTATTTTCGTCTTTACATGTTCCCATTGAAAAAATTGATTCTTAAGTATGCACCTTTCAAGAATTTCCATATATTAAGTGAATGCAAAATAAAATAACCTTTCTTATTTACAGACGCAAAAAATTAAGCTGTAAAACAGGAACGTACAAAAAAGTGTTTTCATAACATTTTAGATTAACATAATAATAAGAAATATTTTTTGTTCGGTGGAATTTTGTTTTTTTTCTCCTGGTATAAAAAGCCATATCTACACAAAAACTTATGCAAATTACTTTATATACTTAAATCATGGTAGAGACATTGTTGATTATAATGGAAAGGAAGTTTCCAATAATCATATGAATTTCGCATTTTAAATAAGTTTTTTTTGTATCCAAAAAATAATAAACTTTTGCCAAAATAACATATGCATGAAGATATTCACGTGACCTCGTAATCAAATAAACCCGTCATAAAAGCAGCAGATTCTTGTTGCAACTTTCATTTGATCTTCATTTGCAATCTCTTACATCTCCTAAAAATTCTTCGCCATGAAACTCATATTTGTCTATGTTTTGGCCGTAACTCTGACGAGCTATACTATTGTTGAGGTATGTTTTTTTATTCTTAATTTCATTATTTTCTCTTCAATACTTTTATATGAGAAACTGGGAGTAAGTTTCAAGAAATCCCCAATAGTATCGATGAGTTCGCTGTACGGTCAATGGAGTTGCAAACGTCGTGTACTGTGTGGCCGTCGCATTTAAAATTACTGAGCGAGGAGCAACGAATCGCCATCAAAGTTTGCATTGATCTTGAACATTCCTGCGTGGAAACTGTTCGGGCGATTCATTTGGTTTCGAAAACGATGCAATGAGTGCAACGCAAATAAATGTGGCAAAAAAGTTTCAAAGATGGCCGAAATCCGTTGAAAGTGATCCACCTGAAGTACCAAGGTGCTGCCTTGAAGAGTGACTGAGGTGTCATTATCCTACACAGCGCATTCAGAAAGCCTGTTCGGTGACTAAGGAGCATGCTGTAAATGGGGTGTTCCATGTTTGGCCAGAAAGTCCTGGACGAGATGTTAGAAATGAACTGTTGTGATGCAGGAGCTTTCATCCCCCGTGATGATTTCTTCAGATATGATTCGTCCTTAGATACCAGGTCTGCTAAATCTGAGACCGATATGTTCTTGCTGGTCTTGACTCCAAACGTTCAGATATTTGGATAGTCGCCAATAGGTACAAACACGAGTGAACTTGTTCTTCTATTGCACTCACGAAACCCTACGCACGCGTGTAACAACTGCGTAAGTTTCATGCCCAGACTTGTCGAAGCACATGCCAGAATGGTCACCGAAAAGTAATGTCAGTGATTTTACTGTGAAGCGAATACACGTCGCAGCATGCTCGGAGCACTGGGGATCAGTGGAGGGAGGAGTCATTTTACGCATGCGCGGTCTCTTGAGCAAAGGATTGCCATCAAGTTTTGTGTGAAACTCGGCAAGTCCCCAGTGGAAATTTTTCCCATGATAAAGACGGCCTTTGGTGATGATTGTTTATCGGAACGCGAAGTCAAACCAGTGTCACAAGGCATTTTTTGAAGGTCGTGAAGAGGTCTGCGACGAAGCCCGCGCTGGAAGACCATCAACGACCACCACCGACGAAAATGTGACGCGTGTGACTGAACTCTTCAACATTCTAAAAAGTACCGTTCACGAAATTGTGACGAACAATCCTCAGATGAGAAAAGTGTGCGCGAAGCTGGTGCCCGATTCAAAGGTGCCAACGGTTCCCCAGCCACCCTACAGTCCTGACTTGGCTCCCTCCGATTTCTTCTTATTCCCGCGCTTGAAAACTCCCATGAAAGGACATCATTTCGGGACAGTTAACAAAGTCAAAGAAGCTTGCACCAACGCTCTAAAGGACATTCCGGAAAAGGCCGACCGTGACGCCTTCGATGCCTGGAAATCTCGCGATGTATCGACGCAGGAGGAGCCTGTTTTGAAACCATTTAATGTATTGTACCGATCGGATCAATAAATATCTTCTAATCGACTCACTGACATTACTTTTCGGACAAACCCTGTACACCTAATCCGGATACTTTACGGTCACATCTTCTATTTGTCATACACAAATTTTATGGTTAGGCTATTCTAATCACGAAAGCAATGCATTGGTGCTCTTAACTTCGAATTAAAAGATTTTCCCCTAAGATTTTCAATGCATTATTATAAATTATTAATTATAGTAGAAAATTCTAGTAAACTTTCTCCTTAGCTAAAGCGGTCCTATTTCTTGGATTACTTTTTAAGTGGTACAAATATGAAATTAATCTAAAACAATTAAAACAATTTCTTATGTACTCAGTAAAGTACTAATTCTATCATTATTTAATAAATTCTTTCTAGGGTTGCTTCGACCTTAAAAAGATGATTGAAGACGTAAGTAAATAAAAATAAGGAATGAAGTAATAACTATAGTGAAAGTAAAATTAAACATAGATCCACACAGTAGAGCAGCTGTACGAAAGAAAAACGATTTACTAGCAGGAGCTTTTTGGTAATATGCCCAAATTGATGATAGAATATCGAAGCCCGTCGGCTTCAACGTGGATCTTTGTTTAATTTTATTTTCATTATAAATAAGAATGACATAATTGACATTCATAAGCCATTGTTTAATACTTAATTACATAAAAGTAAATAAATGATTTGGGGTTGTGCTGTTTGTCATTTATTTCAGATGAAGCCAGCTTTTGAGGAATGCGGTTACACAGCCAGGCAACTAAAGTCAGTGGTAAGAAAGCTAAACTGTAATTTTTCCAATCAAACTGGGCAGGACTTCGACATAAGAATTTATGATCAATTTATCTTGAGCAATAAGCCTTTCACAAAATTACACAATTGTTTAGATAAAAAACATAAAAAACTCTAAGAACAACACATTCTGATAAACAAACTGTTGGTCTTTTCAAAAAGCATTCAAAAATTATTACAAGGTTATTGACAAAGATGGAGCAGATTTCACATATTTATTTCAAACAAAGAGCAAAAAAATAAAAAATAAAAAAAAGAAACACGTCACTGGATAGAAGAAGGTTAAAAATTTGAAAAGCTCGCCTAGAAGTTCCATGCAATGCGACATAGCGGCGCTGTTTCCTATTTATCGGAAAACGACGACGTCACAGGAGAAGTCTGTTTGAGTGATCCAGTTCTCGAATTGTGAACCATCTTCTACGATTTTTTTGATGCCACTCGCAAATTGGCTTATGAACGGACAGCGAAACTCCATATTCCATTTAAACAGTAGATTCACACTTCGCAAAAATCGACATCTCTTGTGGCGCCCCCAGTTTTCTATAGACAAAAAACAGATCTGCATTGTTCAAAAGAAAACGTTGTTTGTTTGTAACGGCAATGTTTGTGAAGATGTGATTCCATTATAGCCATACAGGGTGTCCCGTAATGAGTGAACGAAAATTTCACTGCTAGCACAATATATTACTGTTAGTACTGTTGACCAGGCACCCGCCAGGTTCAGACATGTCCATCGGAGCGACAGATCATGTAGCATAAAGGACCATCTTCCATTGATTACCGTGACAATATTGGTTGCACCATTCTAAATGATGTTAGCCATTAGCAAGTGTGAAGAACGGCTTCTAGGCAGCAGTACGAAGTTTAACTCGCGGCGGATAGTTCTCTCATCCCCCTCCATTCTTGAGCTCACCTTGAAGTTGTTTGGGATATTTGATAACCCTTACAAACGATTTCTTTTGATAAAACGTTTCAGACTTCGCTGGTCTCAATATCTCAGTTGCTTGAGTCTATCAAGATTTTGGAGTGGTTCGGTGTTACCGAGATGTTTCCCATTTATGTTACGGTAATACCGTATCAGGTGCCTTAAAATTGTGTAGAAATCTCTCTATTTGAATGACAAAATTCGTGGGTCTTACGACTATACCCGTGTTCAAAAGGACTGTTTTTGTGTATTCATTGTGAAAGTTTGGCACATTAACCTAACACTCCAAAGTACTATATTCGCTTCATCTAGTCAATGTCATCAATATGAAGCTGAAGGTATTCCGAGCACTTTTGGCTATATAATGTACACTGAACGACCAATTTATTAGAGACACCTCGTACGGAAAATGGATCGGCCTCCCAGTGACACCCAAACAATGGAACAGACCGAAGTGGTGCATAAAAGGGATGCATTAGATTACAAGTTGAGGTCAGCAGCGGAAGTGGATCCAATGATTTGACTGACTTTGAACGAGGTATGATTGTTGGAGCTCGACGGGCGCAGTTGAGCATTTCGCAAACCGCGAACCTCCTCGGAATTTCCAGTGTCAAGGGTATTCCGTGTATGGCAGTTATGCCAAAAAACAACCTCCAACAAACACAATCCGGACGAAACAGGGCCGTGGATGAACGAGGCCAACGGTGACTGCCACGAATCATCCACCGTAACAGGACGGGAACAGCCCAACAAATTGCAGCGCAGTTCAATGAGGGAGCATTCCAACCCAATTCGGAGCACACGGTGTGGCGCGCCTTGCACCGAGCTGGGTTTAACAACAGGCGGCCAGTACGGGTATCGTCGCTGTCATCGCAAAATAGGAAAGTGCACCTGCTATGGGCACACAGGCATCGCCACTGGACACTGGTTGAGTGGAAGAAGGTCGCCTGATCCGACGAATCGCGGTTCCTACTTCATATACACATTGTAGAATCCATGCCAGCACGAATTCAGGCAGTTCTCGCCGCTAAAGGAGGCGTAACACGCTATTAGCGGGGTGTCTCTAATAAATTGGTCGTTTAGTGAAAAAGGATTGACCTGCACTGGACTATAATAATGATTGAAAAATATTAACATTTCTTGTATTATGATAGTTTCCGTTTCGGTCGTTGTGTAATATTTTTATTTTATTTTCTTTAAAGTCTAAACTTCTCAAAGCCCTGGAATGCGGATTAGAGAAGGAAGGTTGCGTAAGTATTGTCAAAGATGTTATACTTTTATTATATAGTATAAAACAATGCATTATAGAAGAACTTCATACATTATATGCATGTAATATATTGTTAAAATACGGGGGTAACTTTCAATTCCAAGATAAAATAGAATTTCAATACATTATTGTCGAAAATATAAACAAGAATGATTTTACCGCCAAAGCGGATAAAGGGAGCACATTTTCATGTTATAGCATCGTACATGGATATATTGAATTAATCAACATTTTAAAACACTTAAGAGAAAATAAATAAATATGAAAACTAAATTTTAAATTACTATTTAAGTAAGCTAATGTATAGAGAGAATTCAAACGAATAAACTTGAAGAACTGAAAGGTAAATGGAAAGAGAGTTATTCCTCATACATATAAAAAAAATAAAAGTTGTTTAATTTGTAAGAATTCCCACATAATGTTAAACGAAATGAGCCTCAATTGCTGAAGCGTTGTGTGTAGGCATCTATTATTTTTTCATATTAAATTACTAAAGTGTTTCTACGTTATCGTCTACTATTGAAGCAAGCGATTAACTACTGTTAATTAGCAATATGTATAACAGTAGTGAGTATTAGATAACATTAAGCCTAACAGCATTATGCTCTTGACACAAATAAGCTATGGATAACAATAGATCTAACAACTCGTAACGACTTGGTTGATATATTACACGCCATATCTTAGCATTGAAAATTCTAACAATACTATATTGTACCATTAGGGCACATGCAACAAAACCAAGTCCCACTATCATTATTTTCTCTTTATATTCACTCATGGCACGTTGTTAAGAGTTGTTTGATATATTACATGCCATATATCAGAATTGAAAGTTCCAATGGTACAATATGGTATCTTATGGCACGATTAGGGCACGTGCTACTAAGCCAATAACCATTATCATTATTTACTCCTTATATTCACTCATGGCACGTTGTTACGAGTTATTTGATATATTACATGCCATGTTTTAGCATTGAAAGTTCCAATGGCACCATATGGCATCATATGGCACCATTAGGGCACGTGCTACTAAGCCAATAACAATTATCATTATTTACTCGTTATATTCACTCATGGCACGTTGTTACGAATTGTTTGATATATTACATGCCATACCTTAGCATTGAAAGTTCCAACGGTACTATATGGTACCATTAGGGCACGTGCTACTAAACAAATAACCATTATCAATATTTACTCGTTATATTCACTCATGGCACGTTGTTACGAATTGTTTGATATATTACATGCCATACCTTAGCATTGAAAGTTCCATTTGGTACCATTAAAACACGTACTACTAAACATTTCACTCCAACATTATTTACGCGTTATATTCATTCATGAGACATCCTTGCACGTACACGTGCCATTAGACCAATACCTGCTATGACTAGTTACTCTTATATATTCGTTCATGATATGTTGTGACGATTTGTTTGATATATTCCAAGCCATATCTGGTTATAGGAAGTTTTTAAGGGGGTATCATAATAGCACCATTAAAACACGTGCCATTACAGTACGTACTTATTCCGGCTATCTAACGTTCGTACTAGTTCGTGCTCTGTCCCATATATATTAATGGATTGGTGAAAACAGACTGTGAAAAAGTTAATTCGTTTTCAAGTTATCGTAATAAATACTAAGCTCCCTAGGAATAAAAAAATTCTCTTGATTTGAAGACCGAACTGCCCTTTCAATAATCGTCAAACACGTGCATCCTGCACGCGCACCATCTCATTAACGTTTAGAGCTGAACCCATGTATGTTCTCAACACGCGTTTTCCCGAATGCGAGGATAATTCATGCCTTCCAGCAATTCAATACATGCACTCTTTCTATTGCAACGCAATGAATTGTGGGATTGTCTACAGACGGACGGACGGACAGCTGGACAAACCGATCACATAAGCACATTTCTATAGATAGAAAATTTGCTAAAAAAGAAGACAAATATTAACTTACTAGCAGAGGCACCTGGCATTGCCCGGGATAATTAGAGCTGGAGGTAAAATAACATGCTTTTTAACGGTTTTGAGGCTAGAGTACACATTTGAATGAATTAGAAAATTTTAGAATTATTTGGAATAGCATAAGGTAACTTGGACTATTTCCTAAAACTAAAAGGTGCGGCAAAAACGCTATCAGGGAACTCAGGGCCCTTTTATCAGTAGACTGCTCCTAAGCATCCACACGGCCTTCTTATTGAGTCTAAACTATTCTATTTTAATCATTTTTCCGATCAAACAGATAGAAACACGAATATTTGTAAAAGAATACAAAAAAAAAGCTATTTTGAAAAAATAAGCAAAACGCACACTTTGAGTGAGCAATGAAATCTGAAGAAAGATTGAGAGTCTGTTAGAGCCGAAGAAAGACACGTGTATCTCTTTTGCCTCCTCGAGAGACAATGCCCTAACTACATCGTCTTTTACATCAACCCGGTTGTTGGTTACTTGGTCAAAAATCGCGGCCTCAATTTCTTCCTGTTTCTTTTTCTCTTAATTTAACCTTAACTTTTTTGAGATATATGAAAGTTCCCAATTTAGTAAGCCATTTATTTTCATAAAAATCTTTTACATTTTTTTGCTATGTGTACTTATTTCAACATGAATTATTTTAGGTTAAAGGCGATAAACTAATCGTCAGTGAATTTCGCACTAAGAAGGGACAATATATAGAAGAATCTGTAAGTAACATAATCATTACCATATTATCATTATTAATATCAATTATCAGTTACAAATTTTCATTTGGTAATTTTTTTTGATCTGTTCAGCCTGCTTGATTCCATGCAAGTGATACCCTTAACAAAAGAGAGCATATTTACGTTGCTGCCTGTTAGCGGCAGGATTTACTCAATCCATTTATAGAGTACAATTTTTCGTTTCAAATGGCGTGTTTAAGGTCCGTCTCAAAAGTATAGAGACTTTCGTAAATTAAAGAAAACTTTCCATACGAGGATGTCACATGAAAACAAAAAATATACACATTTTATTCGCATACTAAATAACATAATCCTAGAATTTCAGGAGAAATTTATTTTTCGTTCATTGAAAAAAAAAAACAAATCAACATTTTATTACAAAACAGGTATCTCAAAAGTATAGAGGCTTGCCAAGAAAACTTGCTTTTAAAACTAAATACTGTTCCCATTACACTGGATTAGTTTAAATACACGATCTTTCATCGATGTGATTAGGTGTTGAAGCAGATCTGGTGACAGATTGTACCAGCATGTCTCAATTGCATCATGCAACTCCACAACAGTCGAAAACTGTCGCCCATTTGCATAAACAGTGCGTGTCATGATGCCCCATAGATTTTCTATTGGGTTTAAATCGGGGCTTCTCGCTGGCCACTTCATGACGGTTAAATTGTTTGCATCGAACCATTCCTTTGTTGCCTGTGATCTAGGGTATGAATGCTGGTATTGTCTTGCTGGAAAATGCCTTTTTCTCCAACCAGATTCTGCAGAAATGGCAACAAATGACAACTTAAAGTCTCTTAATATTTCAGAGAATTTTGCCTTCCAGAAAGAATTGCTAAACTCGTAGTACCATTGAACGCAAAGCCTCTCCAAACCATCACACCTCCTCCTTCTTGTTGTCTGCTGTAAAATGCCTCCGGTTCTCGTCTCATATCATGCCAGTAGTAGGCATTACCGTCCGGCCCATCTAAATTCCACTTTTTTTCATCGGAAAAAATCACTTGAAGCCATTCATCAGTCCAGGACATATGCTCCTTGGCCCACTGCAATCGTGCAGTCTTGTGCTGGTGTGTCAGCGGTGGTCGTTTCTGTTTTTTAGAGTACACAAACTTGCCATCAGCTTTGATCCGTCGGTGAACAGTGTCTTTGGATACATTGCACACAAGTTCATGCGATATCTCTCTTAGGACAGTTTTCCAGTGGTAGCCAGGCGAATGATCCTGCGATCATCTCGATCGCTGGTCGCTTTTGGTCGTCCTGTCCTCTTCTGCGCTGTAGATATTCGTTGTTCTGAAATTACTTTGTGGACCACAGACTTGGATCTTCCAATTTTCTTGCATATTTGTTGAACTGTGCTGCCTGAGGCCTTCAGCAACCAATTTTCACTGATATCATCTTGAGTGAGGTCTCTTCCACGTGGCATTTTTAAAATTGACAATTTCATTCATTTACATGCAGTTTAAATAACCGATTTAATGTAAAACTTTAACATTTGCTTTAAAACATTTGCATATTGGTCCATACCGACTCTCTTTCGAGGGGAGTCTCTATACTTTTGAGACACCTTTTTTGTAATAAAATGTTGATTTGTTTGTTTTTTTTCAATGAACGAAAAATAAATTTCTCCTGAAATTCTAGGATTATGTTATTTTTTGCGAATAAAATGTGTATATTTTTTGTTTTCATGTGACATCCTCGTATGGAAAGTTTTCTTTAATTTACGAAAGTCTCTATACTTTTGAGACGGACCTTAGTAAGCTTTAAGAATTAATCGTATGCAATTAATTTGCTTTATCCAACTGCAATTTAAAATGACGATTTTATTCCCTTTTAAGTTCATTAAAACTGAAAGATTAAATTATCTACAACGAAGTACATTCAAGAAGCAGTACGGTCATCAGTAACCCTGTTATTTCTCTTTATGAGCTTCCTTTAACACCAATAGTGCTGTTATATTACGTTATATCCGTTATGGCTTTTCTTGAAACGGATCGCATTGCAGCTTTCAAGGAAGATATCATGCAATACGCTGCGTCCGAAATGTACAGAATTGGCATATAACACACAAACCCGTGATCATGGCACACCACGCAAAATTATTTCCATCTCCTTCCATAAACAGGTAAGTGTAGGTGGAGTAGGACCTAGGAGGGGGGTGGACGTGACCTGGTTGTCTCGTCGGTTGGCTCGCTGCTCAATGGAGTTAAGCAACTTCAGGCGCGGCCAGCTGCTGGCTGGGTGACAGCCAGTGGCTTGAGGACCACTGCTGGGTGGGACGGCTATTTGGGGCACAGCTGTTGGTGGACTTTAGTCTGACCCATTTGCTGGTTGTCCAGCAGCTGGTGATAGCCACTGGTTTGTTCGTCCGCCAGCAGCTCTTCCATCATGAACCCCCCGTGCTTCGGAGGGCACGTTAAGCCGTCGGTCCCGGCTGCTACTGTCATCTCGTAGCAGTCGTTAGTTACTGGGATGGCGCAAAACTCCCTCGAAGGAGTAAGTGCCGCAGATTATCGTTCTGCGATAATCTACCCTCTGTACAAGATAAGATAAGAAGGACCTAGGAGTATGATGTTAAGAACAAGAGCAAGACGGTTAATGGGCTCACTAGCATTAATCTTACTGGACTATATTAATTCTATAATTAATGTTTATGCTTACTAGCTAAAGTAACTACGGGAAGCAAGGTTTGAGGAACCCCATGGCCACGTGACATAGGAGACCACCCTTTACCTGCTTGGTCCGTGTCTAGAGTACTCTGTCCCGAATCCAATGGAACTCCGCTGTCATCCTCCGAAAGTATACGTTGATGCGAGGGTGAAGATTTCCTCACTATGCGGGTAGGATATCGGTAGCGCTCGAAGTACTTCCCTGGAGTACGTAGCCGTCTACCTGAGCGGCCGTCGTTTGCACATCGCTCATTAATCGCTAACATTCCCACGTCGGCTGAGTTCGAGAATCGCTATCGAGTACATTTTGTGTTCCCATCTCGTTTCTTTGGAGAGTCAAAGCCAAACTTCGTTGCCGTCTTTTTATGTTCCGTCACCCGACGTCTTTTCTCGTAGCGGTTTGCTTATTGCGGGGCGGACAAGACTTCTCAGCTTCTCCACCTTCTACATGAACACGTTTCTTCCTCGTATTCTCGTTAACCTTCTTCCGGGAATCTTTTTTCCTTCCTCTCGCGATGCCCCCATATTTTCTTCTTCTCCTTTTTCTCTCTGTCAACGGCGACGCGTCGCGTTTTTCCTGCCGTCTATCATTCTCTTTTTTTCATTGGCTCTCTTTTCTTATTTTTCTCCAATGATCTTCTGGCCATCTTATTCGTTACAACGGGGGAGGACGATTGCGAAGAAGACGCCCGATCTTTCCTTCTATTCTTTATTAAAGCATCGCGCTTCTTCTGTTTTCTTCCTATCGCCTCCGATTGATTTGACACGCGCCCAGAGTTATGAATATTCTATGAAATTTAAAACTAAATATTTTAGAGAGTAAAGTCAAAACGATTGAAGTCCCTAGTAAATCCAAAGGCTTCAGCACGAGAAATTAAATAACAATGAACGCTCTGTTTGCTCGTCTAAATGCAGGTGTCCGAATATTGATATTAGACGCAATAATTTAAACACCATGATCATTTATCGGAAGGTTATTCAAATTATATGTTTCTGAGGTGTCATTTGACAATTATTAATAGTGACGTTTGTCTTTCTCTTTTAATCACAGAAAAAAAATCTGGTTTATGAGACTGTCGAAGACTGCAGTGGAGGAGAAGATCTGGCTCCAGTAAGTTTTCCTCTTTTCATTAAATTATTTTATATAAAGAAAGAAGCCTCGACTAATTTTTAAACTGTTTTAATAATAGAACGTCATTCTTAATTTATTTCCTATTTACATTTCAGTTCAAGGAATTTTTCATGTGTATGCAATCAGAATTAGAGAATGTGAGTTACGTGGTTCATTTGCTTTGTCATGTATTTAAAACTTATTTAAAAAATAATGAATATTTTCATACCAAAAATGTTCATATGCGTGAGATATTTTTAAAACTATCTAAGTCAATAGCATCCTAAGTTACATATCTTAAATAACTCTTGGATAGAATTTGTGTTTTGAAGATGTGCCGTGTATGAGCAGTCTGTAGTGAATATGGCAGTACGTCGCGAGTTAACCGACTTTGAACGTGGGATAATAATCGGTGCAAGACGCGTGGGTCATAGCATATCGGAGATACACAAGAATTCGGGTTTCCGAGGTCAACAATATCTAGGGTGAATCTTCTATATCGCAGAGACAATTTTTTCATACGCGTAAACCGCCGCACAGGACGACTACAAGTGTCTGACGAATGGACTCACGTCACCTCCGCAGAGCCATACGGGGCGATCGACGGGGTACTGTGAGTCAGATCACTGCCGATTTGAATGTGGGGAGTCAGAAATCCATTTCTACCAGGACTGTACGGAGACAAATGCTTCAGCAGCTGACGACCGACACAGCTCAACGACTGGCTTGGCCCCGCGAACATCGTTAATGGACCATGAACTCAATGAACAGTGGCGGCGTGTAGCATGGCCAGATGAATCCCGGTTTCAGTTGTATCGAGCTGATGGACGCGTGAGAGTGTGACGTATACCCCATGAAGCTAAGGATACTGCATGTCAGGCAAGAGTGTAGCTCAGTTATGGGCTGTGTTCAGTTATGCGTGGGACAATATCTCTCCCGAACGATTCCAACACCTCGTAGAGTCCATGCCTCGACATGTTACTGCAGTTTTGAGTGCTCGCGGAGTTACACGAGCGTAAATTGGGGAGGGAAGGGTAAAAATCAGGTGAATAAGGGGGTGGTCGATGTTCACAACCTGCCTTCTCGTCAAAAATTCCTGCACAATGATGGACTTGTAAGATGGTGCATTGTCGTGCAACATCCACCATTTTCCACTGTCCAACACTTCTGACCTCACAGCATGACAAGAGCTCACTAACACTCTTTACGCCAATGAACGCCCACAAGTCAGAGCTCCTTGAAACTGAATGAAACTTCGCATGTGTGTGGCGCCACTTGTACTGTTTTACGGGCGGCAATCCTGGAACTTTTTGAATACACTGTGTATGTCAGAATCATTTGAAGGGTCCACAGCAAAAACCATCAAGGTCCATGAGACCAAATTTTTCAGGAGAGCAAAAACAAGGTTTTAAGTCTCCTAGTGGTAAAATACCAGTAAAAAATGAATGAAAATAATATTGTGTTGCATCCTACTTGCGGAGTTTCCGTGAATAGTCGTAAATGCTTTATAACACATCTTTATATCCATCATAGCACCATCTACATTTGCCCGAACGCGATACGCTTATGATGAATGATTGAAACGAATATTATAGTAATCTTTCCGGCCTACGATGCACAAGCAAAACTGTAATGAGGACACTCAAATATTTAATCTGGTCATTGTTGTTCCGAGTTCGTTAAACAGCCTTATTATTCTCTTCCGTTCCTCCAGAGTAATAGTTTGGAAACAACGGTATCTTACGCAATTACAGCCTTCTCCCAATTCGTGAAGGTTACGTTTTTTGGTAATTTTAGAAAATTTGCACTCCTCTTCAGCACCACTGTTCTCTGATAAGCCACTGATCATATTGTAAATAATCTGTATCATTCGAAATAATAAAAGAATGGCAAAAATAAAAGGCGCGGATAGTATGAATGTAAGCTAACTGAAAACAACGTGATACTGATGAGAAAACTTTGAGTGTCGCTGCCGTCTCGTTTTTTCCGACAACTTTTTGGACTGATGTTTATTGCATTGTATACCTTATTCTTTTTTACGCGATTCAAAGGGACAGTGATGGTTCTGCAATGTTTCGTCTTTTCACATGATAGTACTCCCTAAACACCAACATATGGCTCGGCAAGCTCAAAATCAATCAAAACTGGACCTTGATGGTTTTTGAAGTGGACCCTTCATTTGTGTTTGATAATGGAAAACTACAGGAGCAGAAACACCGCGATAGTCTGACCGACAGTGAACGAAATGTTTTAACCTGAATGCTCGGTCAAACACGGCGATCACATCAGCATAATTAAAGGACAATCTGCAGCAAACGGAGGGGTCGACTATCAACAGATGAGGGTTCGTGTGATGTACTGTGCTCTAGATTGCTCTAGGTTCGTCTGATGCTCATAAACCAAAGGTCATCCACGGCCAACGCTAGACTTGATCTTGCCTGGTTCAAGATTACTGGAATGAGATATTATGGATCGATGAGTCACGCTGATCCTTTTCCAGCCAGTTCATGCGTGTCGTAAGGGAGGAGAATGACGTCAACAGCGAAGTTCGGTAATGGTAGTCTGATGTTTTTTCCTCATAGCTTTGTTCTTAGAAAGTTTGCCACGACTTCTGCAGACTCTCATTGCGGCAAAAATTATTACATGATAGAGACTTGTTAAATTCTTCCGTTATTTACAGTTTTCATTATGGTATAACAGTTTTTTAATTTTTAATTATAAGATAGAAATAAGATTAAAATAACGATTATTAAGTAATGACATTTCCTTTATTTAGTTAAATCTATTTTTTTCTATTCCATGTTAGCTTCTTTCTATTAGGTGATTTCACTCTCTGTGTTATTTATCTTTTTTACAGGTGTGCAAAGACGCATGAAGAATTTTAGTTTTCTTACGAGAAAATCGTTTTTTTAATGAAGATCATATAAATTTTAATCATTCAGAAAAATCATGTAAATTTTGAATAGAAATAGAAATAAAATTATCAGCTTTTGCATAGCCGACAATATCAGTTCATGTATTTTTTTTCATAGTGGTATTTATTTATCTACAATAGTACAAAATACTGTTGACTGAATATACAGGTGTTTCAAATAAAGTGTAACTGTAGAATATCTGGAGAAATGCACATCGGACCGAAAAAAAACAAAAACCATGTTTTTAATATTTTTTCAAAAAGCCATCCAATGAAATCAAACTCGGCCCTGAGAATGGGGGAGGGGTAACTTTGAAATCTTAAATAGTAAATCCCATTTATAATGGTATTTTCAGATAGTACACTACCTTTGAAAAATGTTTTATTCTTGGTGTTTTTTCAATTGATCCAACCGCTTAGGAGATAGAGCCACTGAAAGTGTGGAACTTTTAAAGTTTTGAACCCAATTTTATCGATGAAGACAGAGGATAGATCAATTCACACCTTCAGTGCCTAAACGGTTAGATTAATTGAAAAAAACCCACCAAGAATAAAACATTTCTCAAATGCTGTGTACAATCTGAAAATACCACTAAAAATAGAGGTTCCTATTTCAGATTTCAAAGTTTTGCCCTCCCCCTACCCTCAGAGGATGGGGGTGGGGGATCGAGTTTTGTATCACTGGATAGCATTTTGAAAAAGATTAGACACCTGTATATTTAGTCAACAGTATTTTGTACTAGACTGAGTTTTCATATTAAGAATTTTTTTGATATAGAGTGTTTCAAATAAAGTATAACAGTGGAATATCTGGAGAAATACATATTGGATCGAAAAACAAAAAAACACGTGTTTAATAATTTTCAAAATGCTAACCAATGATACCAAAAGAATTTCTGTATATTGGTTGATTGAATTCTAGCATCTCAAAACCCTGGAAAAGGACGTTAATACCAAATAAACCAAACCAAACCATCAAAACCCTGAGGGGTGTTCATAAAGTTCATGAAATCGTATCGACAAAATATGAATACAGTCAACCCTCCTATAACGCGGTATTCTCACAACGCAGTTTCCGTATAACGCGGAAAAAAATTACGACCGTCCTCTTATAACATGGTTTCCATATTACTGTATACAGATTAATTAGATTACTTGTAACCACTGTCCCTATAGCATGATCGGCCTCTGTGGCTCAGCGGTTGCGTGATCGCCTCTGATGCCCGAGTACGCGGGTTCGATCCCGCCGAGGACGACGAGGATTTTTCAGGGGGAAATCCTGCGATCACGCACTTCCTTCGGAAGGGAAGTAAAGCCGTTGGTCCCGTGTAGTCGTTTGCCGGCTGCACGTTAAAGAACCCTTGCGAGGCAAAATTTGCGGCCCCTATAACGCCGGCCTATACAGGGTGTTCACGAACTCTGTTGCACAACTTTTAGGGATGGTAGAGGACATTATTTTGAATATATTTTGGCAATAAACTAGGGGTCGCAAATGAATCCTTGATACTTAAAAAAAATGTCAAACATCATGCTGTCTGAGACTTCCTCATAATATTGTCTCTTTCGTTAATGTATTTTCAGAAAACGGAGAAATTAGAAAACTTGATACTGATGGTCACAACGTTTTTAATAACCAAATACTACATGTTTGTAAAATTACAAAAGGTTTTCAAACTGTTGACCATGAGGAACATGCCTGTCTTACAGTAACTTGTGATTATGAGTCTCTCTCAACCTCCTGTGCAATCGAGAAAATACTTGATAATTTAGGGATCCAACGGTTTGAAAAGTTTTCGTGATAAATTCGGACTTCAGTTCTTCCTTTACCATTTCAAATGTGTATCCAGATGCATATCTGCCATCGCTGCCCATGTAAAACGGTTCATTTTTACTACCAGAGATTGCTATTGGTTTTTTCCCGAATGAGAAAGTGGTTATTCAACTAAATTATTTGAACAGCTAATTCATCTTTTTTCTCGAATAAATAATAGATATTTAATAAAAAATAAAATAAAAAAATAAATCAAAAATATACAGTTGACGTTTCCGATAGGGCTATTCTTTGTCAAAGTATAGTGGCTAAAATGAATAGTGTCGAAATCGGCGTAGTTCTCGCGTGTGACTGCCTGATGACACGGCCAGATGGCGCTACTGTTCCTATTTAGTGTTCTATATTTAGGGTATCATAACGCAAGTTGTTCATAGATATATAATATTTAAACATGGTTTTTTTCCAATGAAATTCTGCTTTTAATTCGATTAAATTTCAATAGAAATAATATTTTATTTTATTAAATTATAATTTATTAAAATAATTTAAAGAAGTATATCATCGTTGTTAAGCCAATATCTGCTATTTGCAAAAAGTAAACTTTTGAGATACTGAACTTTTATTTGACAATATTCTACTGCTGCATATAGCATATTTTATAGTGGTCATGGTTCGTCGTATACTGGTTAGAAGCACATAGCAGATCTTTATTATGCAAGTTTGGTTACTGAACTCGTTGCAAGGGTCAAAATATCACCTTGCATATAAATATACAGGGTGATTATAATTGAAGTTTAAGTTTCAAAACGCTATAAAAAAGAACCACTTAGTAGAATGACGTCCGGAACGGAATGTTATTGAAGAAGGGGGAAAGCTTATGGCATAAGAAAAAAAAGTACAGGTAGATCCCGTTATACGCGATACATATGTTCTGCGAAATTGCCGTGTATACCGAATTCGCGTAAAACGGGTTCCATTTAACATGTACTGAATAGAGTTTGGTTCTCATAAGCATTAATTATTTTTCTGATATAATGTAAATAAACCATTAAGGAATGACATAACCAAGTACCGAAAGGTTAAACTAAACTATTCGCGGAACCATATTTTAAACGGCCCTATGTTAATATTGTAAGTTCCTAATGAACCATAATGATCCATTAACCACGTACCTTTGAACCAATTTGGATTATCATTAATTTTACGTTATATTCATTCATGACACATCATTCCAAGTCGTTTGATATATTACATGCCATATTTTAGCATTGAAAGTTCCAATGAACTATAATGGCTCTACTAAACCAGGTTCCTTGAAACACATTTCGACTATCACTAATTTTACGTTAAATTCATTCATGACACATCATTCCAAGCCGTTTGATATATTACATGCCATATTTTAGCATTGAAAGATCCAATGAACCATAATGGTTCCACTAAACCAGGTTCCTTGGGACCAATTTCGACTATCAATAATTTTACCTTATATTCATTCATAATACATCATCCCAATTTGTTTTATATACTACATGCCATATCTGATGATTGAAAATTTTTGAGGCTGTCATAAGGGTACCATTAGAGCACGTCCCATTGTTTCGATTACAACCTTTTTCAAAATGGTTCATTTCCTGAAACATATTTATGAATTGGCGAAAATAATAATTTATATCCGCTTCTATCTCGTCGTTACGATTTGTTTGATATATTACTTAATATATCTCTCCATTAAAAATTGCTAGGCGGGGTCGTGAAGGTACCGTTTGTGCACGTGCTATTGAACCGATTTAGATAATATTTGTGATTGGTTCGTGCCATGAACCATATTCATCGACTGACGAAAACAGATTTTGAAAATCTTTCATAGCCTCGGAGGAGTTTGAGTTACAGACAGACAAGTTTCCCAACACTGATAGCATAAAGCACCTTTCGGTACTTAATAATTGCGTTATAGAATTATAGGATTAGTAATACAACAGTTTTCTATTTTTTAGTCTTAATATTGTACCTTATTTTATTTTATAAAGCTCAAGATACACTAAAATACTCAAAATACATGTACACGTACAACAAAAAGAAGTGTCCACAATCTAAACTTTATATTGCTTTGGGTCCATCTATACCAGAAGATTCTGATGCTGTTTCCAACAGTCTCCTTCCTGTAATAGTGCTGGTGAAATCCCGAAGAGAGTTTGGAAGAGGAGCTCGGACTGGATGTTAAGGGATCGTTCGAACTGGCAGGATGTTTCGTTAAAAATTGCTTGATGGTCGGCTGTAACGTTTTCTTCATCTTCATCGAGGAGCTCCAACTCAGTTTCTAACAAGTAGGATTTTCGGGCCCGCTTTCTTCCTTCGGTAATAATACTTTCTTTACGTTTCGACGGCATTTTAAGTACTACAACAATAAATCTTTTCGCAAACAGATTAGAAACTCAGCTGATCTTGTCCAAACTGATATATAGCAACCTTATCATTCATAGATAATCAGTGATGTGCTAAATGTGCACAAACACAGGGATAGGAACAAAACAATACTCAAAAAAGTAATTAATCTCCTAACAAAAATAGAAGAGCTTTCGCATGTCGGCGATCGATGGTGCTACTAAATGAAAACCGCATATATCCGAAATCGCGGATACTGAAATCGTGTATGACGGATCTACCTGTAGGTCCAAATTTTAGCAACAGATGGCGCTGTAAGCGTCAGAATTTCGACTACAAATGAAAAAAATGAATCGTAAAACAAAGGCTAAGGTGTAAGTTACACGTTAAACCAACTATACTGTTCAGTGTGCAAAGCATCCATCAAATCGGTTTTTTAAATTGCGTGTTCTGAACTTCTGCAGAGCTACTGGTGCGGAATCATTGTTATTGTAAAAAAGCTTTACAAGCAGAGCGCGGTCCTTCAATGAGACACCCATGGCGAACTTCTCGGACGCGAAATGAGGAAAAGCCGGCGTTTTTATAACAAATGAAATGAGTCGTGCGCATGACAGGTATTTTCATTTACATATTCTGACGCTTACAGCGTCATCTGTTGCTAAAATTTGGACCTACTTTTTTTCTTATGCCATAAGCTTTCCTCCTTCTTCAATAACATTCCGTTCAATTCTACTAACAAGGGAACCCCAGAGAGCCTACTTTTGCGCGCAAGCACACCGTGGAAGCGATAGCGTTGCGCGCCAGTGAAGCGCCCCGGAAGTGCGCAGAGTTAAAAAAAACATGGCGGAAAGTAGGGAAGCAAACTTGTTAGCGGCGATCGCCAAAGAATTGGAGTTAGAGCACTGTTATTGCGCATAAAACATTAATTTTGCTGTACAATTATTCGTCTCGAAATAATTTATAAGATGAGGTAGGCATCCATGAATACTATTTGTATTTAAAATTATAAAGCACCGCGATACATACCCCCTCACCAACGCTACGTATTACTCGACGTTGCACATGAAGCTAGCCCCGTGTTTGATTATCGAATTATTTAATAAAATGAAATAATAAATTAAGGAAATGGTTATTAATTGCTCTAGACAATTTTTACTGGAAGGCAATTAGCTAATTGTAATAATCTATTTTAAAAACTAAGTTTGTTTAGAAATTTGAGAAGCCATTCAATTGCCATCTAGTGCTGTCTATTTCATCTGAATTGGATTCGTGTTTATTGCTGTGAGTAGTGGAAGAAAGAAATTCCGTTAAGCGCATTAATACACCGCTTTAACAATGGCTCAATTTTTTTCGTTTTCGTGGTTTATTTTGAAAGAAACAAAAATCTGCACTCTCTTATTTTGCAAGCATATATTGTAACTTCAATTGAGTAACATATTTCAATTTGGTGGAAATCTGTGACATACATATTCGAGGGATTCCCTTGTAAGTGGTTCTTTTTTATAGCGTTTTGAAACTTAAACTTTAATTATAATCACCCTGTATATAAGCACTATCATCTTGCATTATTACAAATTACGAAATTAGGATTTTTAATATTCATTTGAAATTAAGTAGAATATATTTATTTATTTTTTCAAAAGTCATTCAATGAATAAGCTTTTATTTCACAGATTTACGATGAAATCAGATATTTTATTCAACTTAATTACTTCTTTTTGGTTCAGTTGCATTTACAGCTGCTGCGAAACGTTTCAGCTGCTTCTATAATACTGAATAATTACTTTCAATTTTCTCTACAAATATGTGTTCAAAAGATTAATCTTAGTATTTTCGTATTGAATCTGAACGAGTTTCTCCAGGATCCCAAGGGTTAAGTTACTTATATTTTTTATTATAATTCATTATTGTGTGATTTAAAAGTCAGTTTTCCTTACCCAGCAAAGATTTGAATGCGATTTCTTCATTTTAAGTTAGTAATTATGTTAAGTTTAATGAGCTAATTTCAATAACAACTTGCTTGACTAAGAAAACCATTGTGATAATACTTGCTTGGCGGTCTGATAAGGGAAGCTATACGAAAAGTATATACACGAAAAGTGAACTATGCTATGAAATCGATAAAATATAATAGGATAATATTCGATTGATTTCAATTTAAGTTTTATTAATTTTATTTATTACAGTATTAAAATCTAAATTTAGGCTTCTCCCTGTAGGACTCTCTCTTGTATGATCATTTGATTCGAGTTAATTATTAAGATTTATAATTTCAGATTGGGCTGTAAAGAAATTCATACGAAATTGCACTCAAAAATGAAACTCTCTTTTTGTATGCCTTTTATGCTGGCTTTGCTGTTAAAAGTTACTATTGCTGAAGAGAAGGTATGGTTAAATATAAATAGTGGAAATATTCAAATAGACACTTTCAATGTTTTTTAGAAAACAAAGTATTATTGCTATAGACTAAATTTTATGGTTGTTTTTTTTTAATTAAACGAGGTGCTACACAAAATATCCGCGACTTTGCATATTCCGCCCAAACCAAAACCAGTACGAGGTTCTGCCGTTAGATGTCTCTTGGTGCATTTCTTTGTGAGTTATTGCTGTGTTGCAATGTGTTCTTGTGCTTCTGCGAATCTCCAAATTATTCGAACTGGTTAGACTGTCAACAGGAAGTTTTACTACGAGATTTTGAAGAGACTGAGAAAAATTCGCGCAAACGGCCCGAGTTGTGGAAGAACAAAGGCTGGTTGCTCCACCATGATAACGCGCGTGCACACACCTCGCTCGTTGTGAAGGAATCCCTAACAAAAAACAACATGGCAACCAGTCTCCCCACCTCCCTATACTCCTGACCTAGCTCCCTAAGACTTCTACCTCTTCCCTAAAAGGAAAAAGCGACGTTTTGACACCTTTGAAGATATCCAAGTGAAATTCACAGTAGCACAAGAATACGTTGTAACACAAACAACAATAACTCGGCAGAGCAGCAGCTAAAAGATGCAGCAAGAGGCATAGCAATAGAACCTCGTACTGTTTTGAATGCGATAAACCAATCTCTTTTACACAGATCTTCCTGAACTTTCCCATTATATAAGCAACCACTGTTCTGAAATTTCTTGGTTTAATTGCATATAGATTGCATTTTTGGTAGACGTTTACTGTATCGTGTTCTTAAAATGCCCCTGTACAACAGTAACAGTGTCTGTTTTCGCTAATTACAGGACACAAGATTCCATCTCTACCGAAGTAGTAGCGAATTCGCTTAATTAACGCAATGGGCGCTCATATGATGTTGACGTCACTAACAACTGGAGCCGTACAACTTTCTTCCCTATGCTCTATGCTACTACGCATATTGCCAGAGTCTAAGATATACTTAATGCACACTTTATATTACGTGTCTACATGTTTAACGGTTTGTTTTCTATAAAACGTAGAAAGTGTCCATATTTTTAATACTGACTCTCAAATATAGTTTATCATGTACAGAGATATGATGTTTCATACTGACACACCATGATATATGGAGAATGGCTAAACGAAGGGAACTCACGTCAGTGACTTCGAGAGAGGAGGGATAATTAGATGCCATACTGCGGACATTTCTATTCGTGAAATTTCGGGAAAATTATCCAGCCACGTTCATCCATTGGTAAAATCGTCAAGAAATGGAACACTACATACATCAGAACGATACCCATAACGATACATCGCACACCTCACGTCGGACGATATCCAAAACTCACTGAACGCGACCGACGGGTATTGAAGCGCGAGGCTCATAAAAACCGAAGAAACCAGGTCATCAGCAAGGAGTTCCAACAGGCATGCGGAAGAAACTGCCTGCACTCGGCATTCACAGGTGGGTAGCATCACACAAGCCAAACATCTCTCCAAACAACAAGGCTGCCAGACTCTAGTGGTGTTTGAAACGACGTCATTGCACTATCGAAAAGTAGGAAAACATTTTGTGGAGTGACGAATCATGCTACACTCTGTTCCATTCGAATGGAAGTGTTTGGGTATTAAATAACAAGATATTAAATAAAATATCACTTTTTCCGTACTTGTGTACTGTCCGTTCCATTATCGTATGGTAGTGTATTTCATGTTTCTCAGCAGACGCAGTGCATTTTCTAATATCCTAATGCTTCCACCTACAGACCTGGGAGTGTATTGACACCGTGTTAACCGTATTTATGTGCTTCACATTTCCATAAAAATCGATAACTTAGAACAGGGTGCCGTAAGGGGGCGACATAAGCATAAGAAATGGCATTTTCGAAGACTTTCACAGACTTGTATCAAACAGAGAAAATCTAACGCAGAACCCTGACTTAGAAAACCTCGTGAACTATGGCATTTCTTCCATTTTCATATTAGCTAGTTTGATATGACTGATATGCTGCCCTCAGTTTCTTGTTTTGCTGTAATTACATCCTCATTTCTTAATAAAGTCAGATTAATATTCTGAAGTCTAACATGAGCATTCATATTACTCTTTTTTTATATTATTAGCAACGTACACTCACTCACCAAAAGTATTGACACACTCCTCCAATCAGGTTCCCTGTCCGTAATGAGACAGATCCCGCCGCTTCCATTCTCGGAATACAGGTGCACATAACTCCTTGGTATCATACAATCTTTATAAGCAAAAATACCTGAAGAAATGGCAGCATGCCGAGAGCTATCTGAATTTGAACGGGGGATGATTGTTGGTGCCAGACGGATGGGTGCCTGTATATCAGTTGTAGCCAACACCCTGCAATTTTCCCGCACAACCGTTGCAAGGGTCTATCGAGAGTACACCCAACGAGGGGTTACAACTCATGGCGGACAGCGGACGGCCGCCCACACCTCATTGATGCCAGAGGTGTTTGCCGGGTCACCCGGCTTGCAACTGCTGACCGAAGGGCGACAGCGGGGCAAATTACCATGCGGTACAACCAGGGACGTCCCACAACTGTGTCCGTGATGACAATTTGGCGAATCTTGGCAGATGCAGGCTTTGGGAGCAGGAGGCCACAACGGGTGCTACTCTTGACAGCTGCACATCGTCGGCAACGCAAAGTCTGGGCCAACCAACATCGACATTTGACCGCTGAGGACTGGCTGGTCCGACGAGTCACAGTTTCAGCGGTATCGGTCCGATGGTCGTGTCCGTGTCTGGCGCAGGCCACACGAAGCCATAGACCCCGCTTGTCAGGTGGGGACAACTCAGGCAGGTGGAGGCTCCTTACTGGTCTGGGGTGTTTTCTTGAGGCATGCAATGGGTACCCCGCGGGCGACGGCATCTTCCAGTAAGATAATGCGCCTTCACACACAGCTTTTGTGACTCGGTAGTGGTTAGAAGAACATGCCACTGACTTCACGACAATAATTTGGCCTCCACGTTCCCCAGATTGCAATCACATTGAACATTTGTGGGACGTCATCGAACGATCTATCAGGTCGTCACCAACACAACTGGTAAATGCAGCATCGTTATTGAGTGCAGTGGAGGCGGCATGGCTTGCAGTGCCTGTGGATATGTTCCGGGGACTGGTAAACTCTTCCGCGTTCCAGAGGGGGCCCAACACGTTATTAGGCAGGTGTACCATGACTTTTGGTGAGCGAGTGGGTGTATTTAGCTAACGGTATGAAGTGAGTTTCTTTACTATTATTTACTATTATTAATATCCAACTTTTAAAGTTAAATTTTTTTTTCTTTTAGTATTGTTTCGACCTTGACGGCATGATTCTTGATGTATGTATTTTTTTTATAAATACTCTATTACTCTATAAAAGTAATAATTTAACGCGTAATGCACTCTATAATATTTTATCATATTAATTTGATGTGGTATGTAAAAGTTGAATTATGCACTTTAACCATTCCTTTTTTAGCTAATGCCGAGAATTAATGAATGCGGTTTTACTGCAGAGGATTTGGAGGATCCGGTAATAATTTTGTAATGCAAAAACCTGTGTAGTTTTTAATTTAATATTTTAACATTACAAGCGGCATTATCTCGTTATCTTCAATACGCTAATTCATAGACCTATTGCAAAGTGAAAGGTTTCACTGAAAGCAGATCAACAGACCCAGTTCTTTTGTATCATCCGAAAGAAATTTATAAAAAAAAAGTTATCGTGTAAAAAATTGAATGTTATTCAATGATTATGATTTACTTTATGGCTTTCTTTTCTACCGCTTGAGAGGGTGAGAGAGGTTATGGACAGCGTTACAGAGGAGTAAGGGAAGATCACGTTTGGCGTTACGTAACACATTTTTTCAGACTTATTTGAGACTAAATTTGTAGGATGGTTAAATTTATCAAACAAAGAATCAAAAGATCAGGTTGCAAAAAATTATTTACCCCTTCCAGCCCTGAGTTTTTAATATTTTACAAATTAGAATTATTGTAGTAGGACTCACAAAGCTTATGTAATTTTTGTTTTATTTTATTATAATTTTTTGATATCTGGAAATAAATAACGCAAACATATCTTAAAGGTAAACTCCACGGAAAAAATCGACTTTATTTTTTTTTTTTGCATCATAACATTAATCCAGGTTAATAGAATATATATCATTCAAAAATTTTCGATTTTTTTCTAATATTTTATTAAGAAAAATGCCTCGGAAAATTGAAAATTTGCATGGGATCTTCCATACCTTCTGCAGAGAACACGGCGGAACAAGGCGCGTGAACCTCGGGGAATTTCGTTGCCGAGATTCTAGTCGCTTTCAACGATTCTGTATATGGTAAGATTTTGCTAACCTGTTTTATGTCGGAATGCCTTCAATTTGTTCTCTGTTTGGATATGTAAATAGACAGTCGGATAGAAATTTCACGTTTCATAGATTTCCACAATCAGAATCGATTAAAAAACAGTGGATTCGTTTTTGACAGCGAGGGAACTCGTATCCAACTCCAAACAGCATCGTGTGTTCAGCTCATCCGCCGTTTTAAATTCAGTATCAATTCAAACAAGAAATTCGCTGAAACTAGATCACGTATAAGGTGGAACTAGATGCTCTTCCAACTCTAAACGGGCTTGGCGTTCAAGAACAACGACCGCAACAGGATGTGTTAAACGCCGAAGGAATGAGGTAGGCTTATCTAAGTGTAGGGCAAACGCAGCCCTGATGTGCACACGCCGACGCGGCAGGCAGAAGATCCCTTTCACGGTTTAATTCATAGTAGGGCTGTATATCGCAAAATTTGCAGTAGCATTTAATTCTACTGACGGCCCTTGTACATCGCTGTCACTGTTATCAAAATCGCTGTCGTCACTGTCGGTCTTGTTTTCATATTCGTATCCATTGTAGGCCTAATCCATTGCGATGCCCTGACCGGTGATGGTGGGAGAACTGATAGGGGCGCCTGCGATAGCGTCCAATGTATGACGCTTTCGAAACTCCTTTGCACCTCTCGGCAGCTTGTGACGTAACAGTTGCCGAAAAATGGCGCCAGTATCGATCGCAGGGGGAGGGAAAAAATGAAAGTTTTTTTTAATATATTTTATCAATTTTGATTTCGAAAATTTTTATACATACTATGTTGTTATTGAGACCTTCACTTTCATTTGAAACAAAGCTGTTTTGAGTGTGGAGTTTACCTTTAAACACAAGTTTTATTTGAAACTGTGAAACTTATTAAATCAATTCTTTTTTAGCGTTTGGGCACAATACATACTGTTTGTAGATTATTGTGAACTGTTCACACCTTCCTCGAAGCTTAGTATCATTTGGTACTTTGGAATGCCTTTTTCTTTTCAAATCAATACTCTGAAGACTTTTGCGTTTAGATATTTTCCCAATGGCATTAGCAGAGCGTCTTTAACTTGATGGGAGGATGAAAAACTCACTTGTTTATACGTAAAATATATTATTTCTATTTTATCACACATTAAAATAACAATCAGAAAATTGTGGACATCCTCTTCTTCTGGTACAAAGGGTAGATCACCCCACCCCTTCTCGATTCCCAGAAATCTCTGGGACTATTTTTTTTATATATTATGAAATTGGGATCCAATACGTCAGGTCCAGTGCCTGTATGGCCAGAGGCCGACGAGTTGGGTCCTTGGATGGACCTAGATTTACAACTGCTGTATGATGGTCGCAGCAGCCGGGGGGGGGGGGTGACGATCATTGATGGTCGCCCATCCAGTGACTAGCCGTGCCTGATGTAGCTTAACTTCCCAGAAGTTGTGTTCAGTGAAAGACCACCAGGCCAAGGCCTCCCCCCCCCCACTATTAGTTATGGGGATTTCTAAAAGGCAAGGTTTATCTTACAAGATCAACAACTCTCTATGATCTGAAAGACTCCATAAGAAAAGAGTTAGTTCAAATCTCACAGCCAATGTTACAATCTGCCGTTTTTAATATCGTTAACCGTTTAAATATGGTGATAGAAGAGAACGGTAGCCGTATCCAGCAGGTTATCCAATGAAAAACGTAAACCCCTTATTTGCATAGATTATGATTGGAAACATTTCCGCCTTGTGACAATATGAACATATTCCTTCCCCAGTTATTTTACACTTTTGCACACATTGGAATAGTCAGACAATCGCCACTGTAAACTTCCATGAATTTCAGGGGGTTTCTTACCTTTTGCGAGAAGAAACCTTATAACAGCTCGCTGTTCTTCCACTGTAAACGTTGTGATAGCGGCGGCCATTTTTAAAACGACTGGTAGCACGTAGTGCGATTGAGCAGGAACAAATCTTGTTACGCAATGTCTGTGCATGTACAGTCAATCGTTGACAACAAAACCCCTGAAGCGGCCAGTCCATTGATGAAAATGAGTGGGAAGGGAGAGAGAGAGAGTAATTGTTTCTTCGTCACTCACGGTGGGAGTCAGAGAGCACAAAAGATCTATGTGCTATTTAGGTACGTTAAGGAGTGAAATTCAGTATCTAGATTCCTCTAGGCAAGATCTACATTACTATGATGTTTAGATCCAATTGTTCCAGTAAGGTCAGAGTTGCGTGGATGGCAGAAACTAAGCGAAGAACGTCCAACGTCCCTCCCCACTCTGCTCACCTATTTTCATCAATAGACTGGCAGCTCCTGGGGTCTCGTTGTCAACGGTTGACTGTACTCAGCCTTCTTTTGGCTATGTTAACTTTTACACAGCGGCTATACACTCACTCACCAAAAGTCATGGCACGCCTGCCTAATAACGTGTTGGGCACCCTCTGGCCCGGATAACGGCGGCAACACGTCGTGGAAGAGAGTCTGCACATCCACAGTCACTGCAAACCATGCCACCTCCACTGCACTTCATAACGATGCTGCATTTAGCAGCTGTGTTGGTGACGACCTGACAGGTAGTTCGATGACGTCCCACAAATGTTCAATGGGATTGCAATCTGGGGAACGTGGAGGCCAAATCATTGTCGTGAAGTCGGTAGCATGTTCCTCCCGCCACTGCCGTTTTGCAAGGGCCGTGTGTGGAGGCGCATTATCTTCCTGGAAAATGCCATCGCCTGCGGGGTAAATGAAGGGGTGCAGGTGGTCCCCAAGTAGCACGCAGAGTGGATGTCAGATGCACCAATGGACCCATTGCATGCCACGAGAAAACACCCCAGACCAGTATGGCTTCGTGTGGCCTGCTCCAGAAACGGACACGACCATCGGCACGATATAGCTGAAACCGTGACTCGTCGGACCAGGCAACCCTTCGCCAGTCCTCAGCGGTCCAATGTCGATGTTGGTTGGCCCAGGCTATGCGTTGCCGACGATGTGCACCTGTTAAGAGTGGCACCCATCGTGCTCCCAAAGCCTGCAACTGCCAAGGTTCGCCGAATTGTCGTCACGGACACACTTGTGGGGACGTCCCTGGTTGTACCGCATGGTGATTTGGCCCGCTGTCGCCCTTCGGTCAGCAGTTGCATGCCGGGTGACCCGGCGAACACCTCTGGCGTCAATGAGACGTAGGCGGCCAGTCCGCTGTCCGACATGGGTTGTATCCCCTCGTTGGATGTACTCTCGATAGACCCTTGCAATGGTTGTGCGGAAAAATTGCAGGGTGTTGGCTACATCTGATATACTGGCACCCATCCGTCTGGCACCAATAATCATCCCCCGTTCAAATGCGGATAGCTCTCGGCATGCTGCCATTTCTGCAGCTAGTTTTACTTTCAATTGTTGTGTGATAGATATCAAGGAGTCCTGTGCACCTGCATTCTGTGAATGGAAGCAGCGGGATCTGTCTCATTACGGACAGGAAACCTGATTTGAGGGGTGTGCTATGATTTTTGGTGAGCGAGTGTATTAGCAGTCATTAGCAGAAATTTGCATTATATCATTATATCAATTTCAGTAATATACTTTAATTAATTATTTATTTAATAACTTTTGTTTACTTATATTATACAAAGAAATGTTTATTTTATCTTAAAGCCCAACGTTGGAAAGGCAATATACTGTGCTTTGAAAAAAGAAAACCAGGTAAGCGGTATTTTCTCTCTACTTACCTTATAAATATGGACTTTATATGAATATCAAGCATACAATATCTTTATATCAACGATATGCTGTTCAGGGCTGAAATTACCCGTGCTGCAGAATAAGCATGCAAATGAGCGTAAATAGTAAAAGCATGCAATCGATTTGTAAGTGCTACGTATATCTGTGGTTTTGCGAAATTGCCTCAGTAACCAACGTCCTGTATCTAACTGTACGGTTTGAAACCTTTGTCTGTCTTTCCTGATATTTAGCTATTTCTACTGACTCAGGTCGTTTTCGTCCAATGGCTTATTTAAGAATCCTTAGAAACTGCATTCATCCACTGAGCACTGACGGAATGTTTCACTTCATTAAAGTTGTTAGACATCTTCTACTGGATGATCCAAAAGAAACAGAAAAAGTTAAAATTCAATAATTCGAAAAGTATAGACAGTATCACGATGCGGTTTTAACAGAAAGATATGGGATTTTTTTAATAACGCAAATATTTATTCCCAGAATAGTCGCTTTTGTCACCGGCAGGTGGCGCTTAGCGAGCCGCTCCTCAGATGGATCAATCTGACTTTTGCCGTGAGGTGCGTAAATTTTAGATTTACGAAGCCTGTGAGAAAAGTATCCGACCTTTTTTTTTGCGAAAACCTGATGGATTTGGATCGCGCGCGTTTGCATGAGCCGACCTTGAACCTTTGTGCGTATGCGTGAATTATTTCCCGCCTCTCAATAGCGTCAGTTACTGGCAACCAGCATTAGAGGGAGGTAGTGTGTTGTGCTCTCGTCGGTTTTTGATTTGGAGGCTTTCGGTGACGATGCTATGGTCGTACCCGTACACCCAGGACTCGTCACCAGTGATTATGGTGTTCATGAAGTCGGGGTCACTGTTTGCGGAGGCCAGCATGTCCTGTGAGACGTCAACACGAAGTTGCTTTTGCTCCGCCGTCAGCAGCTTCGGCTTGAATTTCGCCGCCCCTCTCTTCATGGCCAAATCTTCGGTCAGAATGGAATGTGCCGAAAACGTACTGATGCCCACCTCTTCCGCAACTTCTCGGATAGTCACACGACGGTCCCGCATCACCACAGCGTTCACCACAGCATGCTGATGGCCGACCGGTTGTACCAGTCCTTAATCTGTGCGATGCCCATAGCATCGTCACCGAAAGCCGTCTGAATCTTCCAGATGGTTTCCACCTGGCTGTCGCCCAGTTTCTGGCAAAATTTGATGCAGTAACGTTACTCCAGTCGTTCCGTCATTTTCCTTCAAATCAAAAACCGACGAGAGCACAACACACTATCTCCCTCTAATGCTGATTGCCAGCAACTGACGCTATTGAGAGGCGGGAAAAAATTCACGCATACGCACAAAGATTCAAGGTCGGCTCATGCAAGCAAGCGCGATCCAAATCCATCAGGTTTTCGCAAAAAAAAAATAAGGTCGGATACTTTTCTCACAGGCCTCGTACAAGAAGAGGCTACGGCGTTGGAGAAACGGATTCAGGTAGGACTTGGCGTATGCGTAGAGGGTCCTTGCCTGTGTATGTGTGCAGAGCCGCAGCGCGCACTATTCAGCCATTCGCGAGATAATTGACCTGGAATTTGGGCACCTGAAACGGCACGCCTTATGTACCCTGTGCGCACATAATTTGTCAGCAGCAGCGGAAGCGCAACGTTAAAGCGTGCTCGGTATTCCGTAACTTTTTGCGTGTTGTTGGTTCTAGTCCCGGCCGGGGAAATTTTTTTCAAAACTCTGCACAACGGTTTTTTTTTCATTCCTTACTAATAATCACGATTAAAAATGCACCTTTATTTACTTTTTCAAGTTTCTTATTTTACAGTTAATAAAGGTATAAACATATCTTGTTAAAAATTTCGATACAGCAGGGCATTTTTTTTACATTTTCAGTAAATGGGACACATTTTAAAATGTACAGTTCTTTTTCGACTGTTCACTATACATTGAAGTATCGTCAGTTTCACTCGTTGCACAATGAGAACTATCCTCATTCTGGACATTTTACCAGAAGTTTACTTTCGCAGAAGAAGAAACTGTAAAAGAAGAAACTTGAAAAAGTAAATAAAAATGTTTTTTTCATTGTTATTATTAATATAAAGGTATAAAAGCGTAAATTTTTTATAACTTTAAAAAAAGAATCTTGACAAACAAAATAAATAAAAGTGCATTTTTAATTGTGATTATTAGTAAGGAATGAAAAAAAATAAATCGTTGTGCAGAGTTTTGAAAAATATTCCCCCGACCGGAAATTGAACCAACAACACGCAAGAAATTAAGGGATACCGAGCACACGCTTTACCGTTGCGTTACCGCTGGTGCTGGGAAATGATGTGCGCACAGCGTACATAAAGGCGCATTTCCACTGAGGCAACTTTTTAGGCAACATGTAGCACGCGTCAATGCCGAATGCTACACACAGTCTTTCAACTAGTAGCAAAACCTATGGCACATACAGGCCCGTAGTCAGGGGATGGGGGGGGGTCGAGGGGGGTCGACGACCAACCCAT
>JAHWFO010031644.1:5834148-5896494 GCA_023313115.1 Rhysida immarginata
AAAAATAATAATTATTGATAAAAAATCGATATTCATGGTTATGGCAAGGCATATTAATGCGAAATATCTCATGACCAACAATGCAAGGAAAAGCTTTTTACAATAGTAGGTATCAACAATGGTGTCAACACGCAATGCACCAACACTATGCATAGATCAACAATATATATCTCATGACCAACAATGCAAGGCAAAGATTGTGCAAAATAGATAAGTTTCAATTTGTAAGAATGCATAGAATTACTGTTATTCAGGCTTTTCTTAGAAAAGAGAGTTCTTAGTACTTAACAATTTCTTGAAAATCTTTAAAAATGAACAGTAGCTGGAGATAATGGAGAGTTAGCAGACTATTGAGAAAGAGTGGAAAGACGACACAGGAAGCACTCCTTAGCTACGTGCTGTATTGAGCAAAAGGTAACCAAGTAAATAGAAGAATCGGCAACCGCTAGACTACACAAAGTGATGAATGGCCAAGTTTTGCTTCATGACATCGAGAGAAGAGTGGGAATTGCAACAACATCAAGTGTACAGCTAAAGAAAGATTAGGTGAGTAAGAAATTATTTAGACTAGCAGTGGTATCCTTGGAGAGGTCCATACATTGTGAACCTTTAAAAAATATTTTTTTTCGAATTTTCATTAGGAATATTACTCTATTAATTCTAAGCGTTTTAATGTGTTTATTTTTATGATAATTTAGTCCGAGCCACACAGGGGTTATCACCTAGCTTATTTGGTAGCACATCAAATCCAAACATTTCATAAAAATATATTTTGACTATATTCTGTGGGAATGTGTATATTTTGGAAACTGAGATGCTGATAATGCGATGATTGAACGTTCGTTTCCAAGAAAAGGAAAAAGCTATACGTGCATTTGAAAGATCTTAACAACGGGAGTTTCGAATAGAGCAAGAGGGTATAAGAGCTTCTACGTCAAGGGCAAGAAAAATTTGAATCTAAAGTATCTGGTGATGCTCCGCAATGGTGCGGCAAGTCAAGAAGAGTTTAGATAAAATCCCGATATATCACTTAGAATTCCTGTTTTTCGTATTTTTCGTAGAATGGATAGTCCCTTTGCTCTGTGTTACACTGATTGAGTTATTATTTAACCAATTTGGAGTTATAATTAAATTTTTTGAGATTGTTCTGTTCACCTACAAGTGTAATTATCCCGTGTAACGCCGGGTACCTCTGCTAGTTATATATAAATTACATGTATTTACTCACCATATTTCTCTACATACACAAATTTTAAATACGCTTATATTTAATTGTTACATACCCAAAAATTGTCGCTGTCTGTTTGGGGCATACAGTGTACCTTTCGTTTATACTGTCTCGAAGCAGTTCTTTACATTTCTATTTAATGAGTCGTATGCCTTGTAAATTTTAAGGATTCTGCAGGTGTATATTCAGTTCCTTGATTCAGATCAGTTTAAGATCTCGGAGTTGTTTGTCGATTTCATTTTAGGATTGGGTTTCCTTAGTCATCTTCATTTGCAGTTGTCTCGTTCTCTAGTAACTTCTAACTTATCAAATCCCTTCATTGCATATAAGATTTGTAAAACTATTATGTACTTTTGATTGCCCTCAAATTATTTATCTCAGAAAACAGTATTATTGCTTTTTACGTTTGTTTTTTAAACTTTGAGAAATGACAGAACGGCAAAAACTCAATCGAGTAGAAGGGCTGGAAGACTAGTACAATAGAAATCGAATAAAATGTAAACAATTGTGAAATACAGAACAGAAAATAAAAGTAAATTAAAATATATTCAAATTATAGTGAAAGTACAAAAAAAATGTTACATTCTAAAAAATGAGTAACATTCTTTTTTCAAAGGGAGATTATTTTGTTTACATAATAACCCTGTCTTATTCAAATTTTTTTTAGTATTTTTCGAATTTGCATAAGAATTTTTTTATTCGAAATTATAATATCAAAGAACAAAATTTGCCTGACAAAAATGTATTTTTTTCAGACATTCAATTAGTGATTCACAAAAAAATTAGCCTAAAAAAGATTTTTCCATAAAAAAATTATATTCAGTAGATTATAGAAATTGTTAATAATGGATAAAAGTTACGTAGTCTTCTTACAAATAGAGTAGCGCTTAGTATAAAATACACAGGAGTTTTGTAAAGGATCTCGTTCTACTTTCCACCACACAGGCAAGATGAAAACTTTTTTATGCATCGCTTTATTCCTCGCTTATGTGGCCTTATCAGAGGTAAGAATAAAATTGTTTTAAGTTGTAAAAAAGATAATGCAAAATTCGAACGGATGGACAAGCAAACCATAATTGATAAACGGTGTTTATTCTGGTAAATGATCGATGAATCTTGCAGACAGAAGGTAACTCTAAGCTGAGAATTTCGCTCGCGAATTCTGTAGTCTGTAAACATTCACAATTGGCAAAGTAAAAATGCATTTACTGTATATGTGCTAATCCATCGATTTTATTCAACATAGAGAAAACTGTCTTTACAACGGTGAGCGTCACCATCATCTATGTAATCATTACTACTAGCTGCTTGATTGTTACTCGAAAGCGTATATCATTCACTCCACCTTCTTAGTAGATTTCAGAACATCTCTTTGCCAGAACTGACGAAGTGTAAATACATGAGCTTCTTATACGAGTGTTGTATCGAATATAATGCCCTTTTGTCATTTGCTTCGAATCTTTTATCGATAACCCAAATGTGATGATTTAAATTACAAGCTAGAGTAATTCTTACCGCATGGCTAACAAAATTTCTGTATATCGGGATTATGGATTTGTTGATCAAAGAAAGATGTACTTATATCGACATCTACGTACAAAAGGCTCAGGGATGTGTAGCGACGCGGCAGTTGATGAGTGTAATGTGCGATGATACATTGGTGGCTAAAAATTTAGCACTATATTGGCTTTTGTTGTTTGTTACCAAATATTCTTAACCAGTCACAAAAAGATTTACGCCAATAAAAGAATTAAGTGTGAAATGATCCAACAAATAACCATGCTGAATTCAAAGTTGAAACAATGAGATAGTTTTTTTTAATCCTTTAGTTAACTTTCCAATGGACAAAAATTTAGCACCATATACAGAGTAAATAAATAATACATCATAGAATCAGTATTTGGTTGGGTAACCAAAGTTTTTAATAACGGCTACACATCGTCTGTGCATGGATTCCACTAGACGTTTACAAGGATCTTCTGGAATGTTGTTCCATGCTTCTTTGATGGTATCGAGTAGTGTAAGAATACTATTGTTTTTTGTTTTTTTTTCTTTAACAGCCCATTTGACATCAATCCATAGGATTTTTATGGAGTCAAATCTGCTGACTGAGCAAGCCATTCCTTAACTTTGATTTGTAAACAAAACGATCCATGATGCGATTTATATGATGGATTGGGCCTACGCCATGCCAGATAAAAACAACCCCACATTTCCCCCTCCATGTTTCACGCTTGGCTGTAAACACTGTGGCTTGAATGTTTCATGTTTATTACGTCTGATGTACTTTCTGCTATCACATACAAAGAGCTGTATCTTTGTCTCATCCGAGCACAGCACGTTTTTCCACTGTAGTGTTGTCACTGTTGAGATGGGTACGATCAAAAGCTAACCTAGCTTTCCTGTTCTTTAATGACACAAGAGGTTTCTTTCGTGCGACTCGCCCAAACAAACTAAACTTGTTTAATCGTCGACGAATAATACGATAATTAATGCTAACGTGATGATGAGCAGGCAATTCACCTTGAATCATTGTTGAAGTTAAGGATCTGTCTTTTTTGTAGAGACAATGAATGATACAAATGACAGAACCGGTGTTGTTGAACCGCTGAAATGTACGTATACAACATGATTTGCTGCAGTTAACAATTTTGGCAATGGCATCAAATGTTAGTCTTTCATTGCGTAACCGTCTAATTTGTTCACGGAGATCTAGCGATATGTTTTGTCGTTTTCCCGTGATTGCTGATTAAAACATGTACAAGAGAAATTAAAATTGTTGCCTATACAATGTGTATATTAAAATACAACAAACTTACAATGCGGAACCCACGTTTACGTCACAAACACGTTAGGGTGCTAAACATATGTCTAGCCAATTACTTAAATATTCTGAAACATGCTCCCCTTTTCATAGTGTATCCTCCACCACTGTATGTGAAAAAGTTTAGAGAAGGCGAAACTAGGATTGAAGGCAAACCCCTTAAGTGGAATGCCATCGAGCACCTTAAAAAATTTTTCGAAAGTGGATTTGACAAATGGGTACAACGATGGCGCAAATGGATCGCCAGTAGTGTAAACTATTTTGAATAGTATCTCGTTGTGGACAGAAATCATCTACATATGTATATGTTTGCATATATCTCATTTTATAAAAAAGGAATTATCAACTAACATGTATACTTTTAATAATTAGCTCGAGTAAATAGTTTTTAACTAAATAATAAAATTATGGACGTATGAAGAGATGAACCGATGATAAATGACTAAATAGCAAAAGTATGTGTTTGTTGTTTAGAACAATTTATGGCAAAGCTTTTTAAATCGCTAAATCTAAAGAAGCATTATACACTCACATGCCAAAAGTCATGGGATAGCAGTGGCTATTTTTCAAGTCTCAGTAGCATCATGTGCAAACAGTATAAATATGCAAATGAGTGTCAGTAGGTTTAGTTACACTGTCATGAGTAAGGGGCGAGGTGTTCAGTGTGACAATGGCTACACGACGAGAGCTATCCGAGTTCGAACGTGGCCTGGTATGTGAAGCACAACGTATGGGTCATTCAATATCGGAGGTGGCTCAAGAATTCAACATCCCACGGTCCACAGTTTCAAGAATCTACCGAGAGTACCAACTTAACGGCATTACCTCCCACCATGGACAACGCAGTGGTCGACCACATCTTCTCAGTGAACGGGACCAAAGGCGTCTGAGCAGGATGGTCACCGCTAACAGGCAATTGACACTACGCCAGATGACATCAGATTTTAACCAGGGTAATACTAGACCTGTATCGATGCGAACTGTGCAACGAAATCTGGTGTCCATGGGATATGGAAGCAGAAGACCCACGAGGATGCCCTTGCTAACAACAAGACATCGTCAGCAACGTCTCTCCTGGGCCCATGAACACATCTACTGGACACACAGGACACGTGTGACCTGGTCTGATGAGTCTCGATTACAGCTGATACGAGCTGATTGTAGGGCTCGAGTGTGGCGCAGACCCCATGAGGCCATGCACCCAAGTTGTCAAGCATGCACTGTGCAAGCCGGTGGTGGCAATTGTGGGAAGCTCTTGTGGAATAGTTGGCAATACCTTCAGATGTCTTCCACCGACTTGTGGAATCAATGCCACGTCGCAGTGTGGCACTTCGCCGGATTAGAGGAGGTCTCACACGTTATTAGGTGCTATCCCATGACTTTTGGCATGTGAGTGTAAAACATTCCATTGGACTAATTTTTTATGTTTAACACCCAATTCAAGTTATTATTGTTTTCCCTTTCTCCTACTTCATTTTCCAGCAAGAATGCGTTGACCTTCAGAAGATGCAGGAAGATGTAAGTATACTTATATATTATTTGATATTATGTATAATAATGCCAACGACTTTTTTAAGTATTAAATTTCAAAATAAATGAAATTGAAATAAAAACAATAAAAAATATAGCACAGACAAATTTTTGAAATATAAACTTTTAAACAATTTTCATAGAGAAAGCCAGATTTGTTGAACATTGGATGCAAAGAAAGAGACTTTAAAAGTCCAGTAAGTATTTAATAATTTAATCTAAAATAGGACAAAGTCTATCCTAACATTGTTAAATAATATATACAAGTCACTTTACTCTAGCTTTTTTTTCTTAAAGCAAAGACTAATCGAATATTTAATTACTTATTTTTTATTAAAAACTTGAAAAATTTTTATGAAGCATCAGTCATTATATTAGAATCAAATATTGAAGCAATTAAACTGTAGAAAAATTGACAGTGATTTAGGTTCGATACAGAAATTTAAAGTTTAAATAGCAAATTATTCTAATAAAACTGCTTTAACTTATTATTAATTTAATGTTTAATAAATTAGTTCATTAAATTTTAAACCTAAAACCCCGACGGAAGGCCCGAATTAATATAATATTTGAATACATGTTTTATCTGTATTCATGTATCAGGAATTCCTGATAATTTAAAAAAAAAATTTAATTAAAGAGCATTGTTAGGAAAAAAATTACCTCGTCCGTTCAATACAGAGATCCTTAATCTAACGAGATGCGACAACAAGCAGAATTCCCATAGCAAACTTGATATGGCAAAAATACCCGTGGCGCCATCTCGTAACAAACGCTCAAATGGCAAGAGAGCATTCGCAAGTGTCGTCATCTTGTAACTAACCATGGCCGACTAACAATACTTCTTGTATTAATTAAATAGAAATGAGCTCTTTTTAATTTCTTTCTTAATTTCTTTAATTTTTGATTTAATTGAAATAATTTTCCGTATTTAAGGGAAATGTCGTATTTTAAACATCGAAATATTTAAAATCTCTGCCTTGTCGCCGTTATCGTCTGCTTTCAGTGCTCTGAAGCAAGGCCTCCTAGATGACAAGGCCCGGACAGCTCGAGCGTGATGGGAATGGTCATGTGATCAAAGGAGGGAAAGTTGCAGACGATGCAGGCGCTACTCTATCTTTACGCTAAGCTTACGTGTGAATGCAGATCATTTTATTATTGAGTATGAACCGCTTAAAATATAATTCTTTTACTAACATTCTTCAAGTAGGCATATAAATTCATTTTGTTTCTGTTTATTTAAGTCACTGACGACGTTTATAAGCGCTCGTTCATGTTTAGATCATGTTCAAGCGATAGCGACACGCAAATTTGATGAGAATCATTTGCATTTAATGAACTATTCATTCAAAAAATTCGAATAACATTTTAGAAGATCCAGAATAAAAGAAATTACAATCGCATTCATTTAAAACAAATTGTAGTTAAATAAAAACAGAATAAACATCGAAGCATTAGGGCCAGTGAAGTAGGCCTAATTGTAGACCTAACTTTATATATAAGATTATATGTGAATGATTTATCTGCTATTTGCATACTACTGACATTTATAAATAAAACAAATGTACACACAAATAGCAATAAACCAAATTTGGAGTTAGCCTATATCCTTTGTAGTTTTTCAAGCATTTAAGGCATTAAGTTCTAGATCAGAATGCTCTCACAGGCGAAACAATATTTTTAAAAACAATAGAAAAATTCATAAATGTCTATCGATGTTTTCCTTTAATTTGCTAACGAGTTTTTTTCCCTCATTGTATTGCTTTCTCTCTTCCCTCCTTCCCTCCTTTGTGACGTCATCAGCTCATAGTGTCCGGGCCTTATTATCTACGAGGCCTTGTCTGAAGACGTTTTGATTACGTCAGATATCATCAAGACCTACAGCGCCATCTGGCAACGCCTTCGCAACTAACCTGCGCAGAAGAAAGCTGCGCGAACCATTTCGCATATACGGATTGTCACATCTCGTTAGATTAAGGATCTCTGGTTCAATACGTACTGTCATTTAGTGTCACGATTTATTTCGTTTTGATTGCTTAGTGAGTGGGAAGAGAACGATTTACAAATCAGATTTGTATACTTTATTATGATAATAAGGAAAATAAAGGGTGCAGATTCAGAATAGTACAGTTGAACTAAAAGAACAGTTTCAAAACTGAAAATTGAAAAAAATTCGTAGCTCCTCTTGTTTTCTTCGGCTGGATCAGAGACCGTTAAAGGAATTCTTTAACGGTCTCTGAGCTGGATGCAATTCTTAAATGAGCAAATCCATGTGGCGTGATCTTCAGTTTCTTTCCTTCCCTTCCGGGTTCGCTTTGAATAGTTCTTTACTTCCTATGTAAGATTTCAAAACAACTATTTAGACTATAGTAATTGATATAATTCGCAGAAAGTGAAAATGAAATGCACTTTTCACATCATTGAAATATTACATATATTGAATAAATAGGAGTTGAATAATAATAAATTTGCAGCACTCAGGTAAATTTAGAAATTAAAAGGTCACTTTTACATATTTAATATTTTTAATACCATGAATATATCTAACTAAAAATAGTTATGTCTTGAGTAAAGTTGTTTCAACACTGTATATGTTTTATTACAGGGCAGGTTCGTAAAATGCTATATGCAATACCTGAGAAGTAAAAACTTAGTAAGTACCAATACTACTATAGAGGGTGACGAAAAACAAATGGTAGATAATGATACACATAACAGACCATAATGCTATAGTGATGCATTTTGTCCCTATGGACATGGATCCGTATTTTAACGCTAACTGAGATATGAACAGGAAAAAAAATGCCGCCACCAAGATCAATATGTTAATAACTCAGGTTCTATAACATCTAGGATGATGAAATTTGGGGAAATAATAGGGTAGATAAAACAGTGTATACCGTTAAAATATGATCGAATTCCAACGAGTAGTTTCCGAGTAACGCACTCAGTATCGTAACACGTGCTGGTTATTACTCGCATGTGAGCACTGTTACGGTTTTGAATGCGTAACTCGTAAACTGTTAGAATACGATCAAAGTTTTACGGTATACACAGTTTTATGTACCCTTCTATTCCTCTAAAATTCATTATCCTAGGCGTTGCAGAACCTGAATTATTAACATGTTGATCTTGGTGGCGGCATTTTTATTTCTGTTCATATCTCAGTTAGCGTTCAAATTCGGACCCATGTTCATAGGGACAAAATGCATCATTATACCCTGATCTATTATGTATATCATTATTTACCATTTGTTTTTCGTTACCCTGTATATACGAGGAGATATCAGAAAGTAATGCTATTTATTTTTTTCAAGAAAATTGCATAACATACAGATAAACAATTAAGTGCAGCTAAAACTACACACATTTATCTACTTTTCCACATAGGCACCTTGACGATTAAGGCATTTATTCCAACGCTGCACCAGTTTGAGAATACCCTGCTCTAGAACTTAGTTGGTTGTGAATACAGCCACTGGCGCGCGCCATATTTGAGTTCTTTGTCAGCCTCCAACCTCTGGCCACCCAGGACTAAAGAGGTGGTAGTCCGAGGGCGCTAAGTCCGGACTGGAGTGTGGGTGGTCCAGAATCTCCCAACCGAAACGGACCAGTTTTGCTTTGACGAGATTGGCCATATACGGGCGGGCGTGCTTTGTCATGAAGAAGTCGAACATCGTTTTCCCTTTCTGGTCACTTACTTGAATAGCAGGTCGTACTTTAGTCAACGTTTCCCAATAGGTAGCGGCGTTCATGGTTGACCCACGAGGCAAGAACTCTGCAAGTAGGATGCCTTACATATCCCAAAAAACTGTAAGCATAATCTTCCGAGCAGAAGGAGAAACTCTGAATTTTTTGCAAACCGGAAAATGTGATGTTTCCACACCATGCTTGCAGTTTTAGGCTCAGGTGTGAAGTGGGAGACACTGGACTCATCTCCTGTGACAATGCCATTCAGAGACGCATTTTCCTCCTGGTTGTACCGCTGCAGATGTTGCAGACTGCACGCGATTCTGTTGCTTCTTTGAGAAACAATTGATAACATGAAACTGAATCTTCTCCGCACATTTTCTTTTATTACAACCCTCTTATTTCATTATATCTTTCAAGGTAGATGACGACAACAAACTTGATGTAGAACAATACAAAGAACAGGAATTAAAACCTTATGTCAAACCAGAAGTAAGTTAAAGATATCTTAAAATAAGTTTACAATTTTATTTTGTGATACTAAGTGCTTTAAGCTGAAACTAGAGCGTAAATTAAAAACAAGAAATACAGTAGAAGTAACCCAAAGTTAACGAATTTTGGATTATTAAGTTAATATAAAAATCGCAATATTAAGTTATGGCAAATACAGCCATTCTAGAAATGGCCCATTTTCTTAAACCCTTAGTGGAATTATGATATAAATTAACTCTTTCCTAAGTTGCTTCTACAACGCAATCCGTTCCTATTTTTCTTCACAACGGTAATAACTGTGAATGTATTAATGACTTTTGCACGTTCATAATTCGGCCCTATAATCCTATACTGCAAAGTTTTGACGAGCCTTTGTTTTCGCAACTAGTTTCTCGAATCTCGTTCACAAACAAAATTATTGTTAAATCCGCAAGCCTGTACTGTAACATTTTCAGGTATTCATTTTTGCCTGCTATAATGTGCCTACTTTAATGATTCCTGCTAGTTCAATATAAAAAGTACGAGCATTATTGATGAGGAGGCTGTTGTGCGGTACATACATGAAAATGGAATAATATTAGAATAATTTTTTTTTTTAATAAAAACATGTTTTTCTTATCAAACTCAATACATGAAATCATAAGATCAATCGAAACTTAATAAAAGATACTGTGTTGTTATCACCATCATTGATATAAACACGACCTGCCTATTATTGCACAAACTCCATGAGATTTTCTTGCAGAGCGACATAGCCATTCCAGAACAGCAAAGCAAACAGAAAAACTTTTTAATAGTAATAACTCTATGCCGTCACTATTTTAAACACGTGGAAGAAATATAATCTAGGGGCCTCTTTCCTGAGGATTTAAAAACCAAGGAAGGACCTATTCCTTTTGTTGTTGTTACGACACTTCAGGGGCACCTTCACGATAGTTACAAATAAAAAAATTCAAATTCTTTTGACGTATCTGCATATCAGAACTGTTCAGTAAATTTTTACATAAGATCTACTATCTGCCAAATATCTAATTTCAGAAGAAGTATAGTTGGTCGTGTAATTTATTTTAGCAGTCTATGAGATATCAGTCACTAACGCCCGTATTCACCACGTTTCAAAACTAGTTTAAACTCGAGTTTAAGCATAACTCGTATTCACCACGCAGTTAAATGCCGCTGAGTTTAAGTTGCCCCCTACGGCCGCTTAAGTCGATCTTAGACCGATGCGCATGCACAGTTTATCTCTAGTCACTCCAGCCAAAGAAAAACAACATGGAGGACGATAGGCAGTCTCATCTTACTCTGGAAGAAATTTTGTTTCTTAAAAAATTCATTCGTCACAAACGATGAATCTAATAAGAAAAAAAGATTAGCTACCTTGTATACAACTTGACGAGGTTGATTTTCGAAAGCGCTATCGGTTATCGCACGAAACTTTCATGAAGGAGACCAGCAAGCGCGCTGTTGTTTAATCGCCATGGCCATGCTTGGAATGAAATGTGACCGTGACGTCAGGTCATATACGGGTCATAGGTCACCAACAGCTGCTTAACTCGCTCTTTTGCAAGTGAGGCTTAAATTTTAACTTCGTTTGAACCTGATTGGTATTCTTCAACATTTCAAGGCGGCAGCTTGGGTAAGCCAAACGTCGTTGTTTCGACTTCTGTCATTGGTTCACTGTTTCACGTGACCTATGACACGTATATGACCTGACGTCACGGTCACATTTCATTCCAAGCATGGTCATGGCGATAAACAACAATGTGGTAAAAATAAATTTACTTTCAACGTGTACAGAAGAGCAAATTTATATTTAAACAATGTGGCGGTAATTTTTCTCAGTTTGAGAAAGACATTTTGGTCTCATGTGTGGAGAATTTCCCAACTATCATCAACGAATGAATTTGTTTGCGACGAATGAATTTGTTTAGAAGCAAAACGTCTTCAAAGTACGAAGACTGCATACCGTCCTCCATGTTGTTTTTCTTTGGCCGGAGTTGCTGAAGATACACTGCGCATGCGCTTCAGTCTAAGATCGACTTAAGCGGCCGTAGAGGGCAACTTAAACTCAACCCCGTGATGAATATGGCACGTTTGAATCCCAGTTTAAAACGTACTGAATACGAGTGTAAGAGATTTATCATTGGAGGTTATGGCCAATGAAATGTTGGTGTATACCAATCAGGTTAAAACGAAGTTGAACTTTTTAAGCCTGACTTGCAAAAGGCAGGTTAAGCTGCTGTTGGTGAATATGGGCGTAAGAGTGAAGGCCTATGTGTTTGTTTTCCAATCTCAAAAATTTTTTTTTTCTGAAATCGACCTAAAACCTCATGATTCGAAAAGGTATGTTGAAATTATGAAAAAAAAATTTTCCATCTTTATGTATGTACGTATTTGTGTACATATGTGACCAATTTTGTGCAGCTAACTCCTCCAATACGGCAGATAACTGAACCGAATAAAAATTATACATACCTAGAGGGTACCTTAAATTGTGTCTTGACGTAAATTTTATGTCAATTGGTTAAGCCTATTTTTGAGGCTTTTTTTAGTAGCATTCATTCTTAAAAAAATTAATACATACTTAGAGGGTTCCTTAAATTATGCATAGACGTATTTTTCATGAAAACGGGCTAAGCCTTTATAGAGTTATTAATTTTTTCTTTTTTTTTTTTTATAAAAATGAACGTATAGCAAAAGCATTTATTTCAGCGACCCAAAAGCAGTAAAACGGCATGAACGGATTCCTTTCATTGAAGCGAATTATTTTGGAAAGAAATTGTATGCCTACGATGAGCCATTTTGGAATAATTAAGATTTTAAGGACTCTCCCTTTCCCCCCCCTTTTGAAAACAAAAAAAAAAATTTTGAATCCATTTCATGGCGAAGTGTTAGGCCTGTGCGAATGTACTTACATTTCGCCATTTCATTTTATTAATTGTATATATCATAATTGATAATTTTTTCATCTACTTTTTGAATGCTCATTGTTCCAAAAATATAACCTGAAAATAAATATTACTTTTCTTTTCTTTCGTCTCTTAGCACTACGGTGAATTGGATGAAGTTGTAGAATCATGTAAAAAAGGGGAAGAAAAAGTTGACGTAACTATAGTTCTCTTCCTATTCTGTCGAATTAGTTCTTTTATCGTTTAAAAAAAAAACTTTAAGAATGACTGCCGTATTTTAGAACTGAGACTTTATAAAACTTATAATGAACTTGGAAACGATTTAAGCAAAACATTCGAAATTAATATGTTAATAATGCAAACTGAAGAACTTATTGAGCCGTTCCATCAATTTTTATCAGATTTCAAATAATTTGGCGCTTTATTATAGCTTAAAAAGGTTTGTTATACCTAAATGGGTCAAAGAAACGAAAATGATATTTAATTTTTCAATTTTTCAATGAAGCTTAAAGTGAAAGGGGATTGTGAGACATTTATACAGTTTCTCTTTTTATAATGAAAGAACATGGTATGAAATACTGGGTATGATTAAACAACACCTATAAGCTATTTTAGCATATTTAAATTTGAAACCAATGTTGGTTGCAGAGAGGATTTTTTTTTTTATGTACACGAAACCTCCCCGATTTCAAATGTTAATTGTAAGGAAACTATTAGTCCAACTCATTTGCGGTTTGCGGTGTCATGCGGAGCAACTCGAATAGTTTTAAAAAAGAATATTCTTTTGTTGCAGGTGTTAAATAATTAGCACAGATGCAACAGCACAAGAGGGATCTCAGTGCGTGGTGCGGTACGCTGAAACGAAATCACCGCGATCTCCAGACATAACGCCTCTGGATTTCTTCCTGTGGGGTTACGTCAAGGATACGTTCTAGGTATGTACGTTTGCCACACCTGTAAGTGATCTTCATGATCTTCGCCAGAAAACTGCGGAAGCGATCAACTCTATCACAATAACGGACATGCTACACAAGATATGGATTGAGTTGCTCTGCATGACACCGAAAACTGCAAAGCTCTTAAACTATTAGCTTCTTTCGAACTCAGGGAGGTTCATGTGGGCACACTCTACATTAAGACCATTGATAAAATTACTCTCGAACTTCATATCGACTTTGGTTGAATTTTGCCCAATGGGTTTTCGGCTACTATCCCTTTTTGTGTCTTCAATAGGGCAGCAATTGACTGTGTCTCTAGTTCTAAAATGGCAGCTCTAAAAGGAAAAATTAAATGAAAAGAGCTTCATTTCTTAGAAATCAAATGAGCGAACACGAAAAAAATATTTAAAATTATAAAATTCATTGGTTAAATAAATACACAGCCCAGTCACATTAATGTGACCACCTATCAATAGCCAGAACAACCACCTTTCGCGGCGCGGACAACTGCGAGAGGGGCAGGAAAAGAGTCAATAAGGTTCTGGAAGGTATCGACAGGGATGTGAAGCCATGCCGACTCCAGTTCTGTGGCGAGCTGCCGTAGGTTGCGCGGTGGAGGATCCATGGCGCTAAGAACCCGAACGAGGTGGTCCCACGATGCTGTATTGGGATTAAATCCGGGGAATTTGGGGGCCAGGGAAGCAGGGGAGCAGAGTACCGTAAACGCATCCTCGTGCTCTTCGAACTACGCACGGACACTGCGTGCTGTATGGCACGTCGCATTGTCCTGCTGGAAGATGCCATCGTGCTGAGGAAACACAATCTGCATGTAGGGGTGGACATGGTCCGAAAGGACAGATGCGTACTTCCATTGATCGATGGTACCGTCCATAATGATGAGTGCACCCAGGGAATGCCATGAAAACATTTCCAAGACCATAAGGCTGCCTCCTCCGGCCTGGACTCTTGCGGCAGGGTGTTTGTTTTCTGACGCTGAACGCCGTACACGTCATCGCCCATCTGTCCGATGGATCATAAACCGTGATTCATCGGAAAAAGCCACCTTTCGCCACTCTGTTGCTGTCCAGTTGCACGAACCAGCCGCCTGCTGCGGAGCCCCATACGCAGCAACGTTCGCTGAATTGTCGTTGAGGATGCATGTTTGGTAGCCCCCTGGTTCATCTGGGAGGTCAGTTGGTTTACGGTTGCACATCTGTTGACTTGCACGCATCTCCGCAGCCGTCGTTCACCTCTGTCATCGAAGCCCCTCACTTGGCACGTAGCTGGTTTTGGGTATTGCCATTCTGCCGTGCACGGTACACTTTCACCACGGAGGCACGCAAACAGTTTACAAAACTAACCGCTTCGGAAATACTGCCACCCTTGGCTCGGAAGCCGATGATCATGCCCTTTTTGAAGGTCGGATAAACCGCTACGTTTCGCCATGACTCCAACAATTGCAATGTTTTCTGCTTCCCTCTGACACCCTTCCTATACCCCCTACCTCTGATACTGGTACGTACCTTCTGGACCTAACCATTTTCCGCTGATGTTGAACGTAGGGGGTGGTAACATTTATGTGACTGGACTGTGTAACATTTCTACTCAAAAGATATCATTAATGCATTTATGATGTTTGAATCTATTTATTCTTATAGCCACCTATTTTCGTTATTTGTTTGGGAACTGAAGGGAAAGGCGTAAGTATTCTATTAGTGAGTTCAGTAATTAGTTAATATAGAATATTTAATTCCATCGAGCAGTGGTTCCCAAGCGATGCAGGGAACGAAAAAGGTTGGGGAACGCTGGAATGAAGTACAAAAAGGTTGCTTCCCATTTATTGGCGCGACGTGATATGTAAATTTTAATTTATGCAACAACTTTTGGTTTTGAGAACCCCTTAATGCGCAATGAGGTGGTATTATTTAAGTCGTTCCACTGACTGTTGGGTGATTCTGAGGAAATAGCAGATCGCATTCAGTCAATAGTAAAAGGTATTGGAAGAGCTGTTTCTGCAAGGACACTCCTTCATATAATCGATTGAATTGGAAAAGGACGTTCAGAAAGCAGTATCACAGCTCCTAAGCGTCCGAAATCACACCCAACTCCAAAGCGTAATTGCAAGAATTTTAAGCCATTCGTCACCCTGGACATATCGCAGAACGCAAACAAACTAAACAACATTTTCCCCTCCACAGACGTACCTGCAAAATCATCCGACTGTGCTATAATGGATTTATCTGCCTTCGAACTGCTAAGATGTGGCCTAACGGACTTTGAAAAGTCCACCAGAAAGTATGGTCAAAAATAGACCTCTCCGTTCTGCGCAGAAGTTTGTTGTAATGGAAACAGCGGATGCAAGATCAAATTTTCTTCCGGAAACATCCTGGTATTTTGTTATTATGCATGTCCAGAACTTCAGAGTAGTTAATGGCTGAAGGGCTAGTCGCCCTCCTACCATAACTGGCGAATAAGCATGCAAGCCGAAGAAAAGAAACATTGACTGTCGCACATGGAAGAATCTCTTGATTTCCATGGCACATTTGGAAATTTTGGATTTCCTGCTGAAAGAAGATATTGGAAATCCACCTCCCCGAAGGCAGTGCGTACGATTTTTCCTATGTCCATTGAAGGCATGTTCGCAGCATTGCACTACTGTTCCTCCCACATCAGTAACAGTAACTTCGGCTTCCCTCATTCTAATAATCATGTCTCAAAGTTTGCGAGATTTACGTAGTGCGACCTAACCTAACCCCTTACAGAGTGCTCATAATCTCATTGTGATTGATCCGACCTGCTTGTTATGATGTTAAGTTTTTTATTATTATTCAAAGGGCCATTTCAGTTAAACTCGATCGATTTTTCAGTACTGTCAATTCAAGTGAAGCCGTTTCTCTACTACTGGCTGTGCTCTATTTGTCTTCCTTTGGACTATAGCCATGCATCGCAGTTTCCACTGCAATAAACTTAGTAATTGCAGGATGGGAACTGAAATTGAAAATTCGTGGCAGCCTATCCAGGGACCAAGGTCAAGATTTCTGGGTCTGAGGTTTTTAAGACCCCGTTTTAAAGGGCCAAAAGCCGCAAAAGTACTCGACGAATTTTCAGGCAACCTTTTGAACAGTATCCTGCACCACTATCTTTGGGGAAAACTCGAACCGTCATCTCGGCCCTTTCTATAGGCAGAGATGTAGCCAATTGCCCCACACTCGGTCAGATATATCACCAGTGTCATCAAATGTCACCAGAGATGAAAAAAAAAATAAATGAAGATTAAGATCAGGTTTTCTATACTCAGGTCAACTACTATTGCGATAGTTTTGTTGATGAACACGGAATCTTTTGCATGATATTAAACTTGTATCATTTGCCGAGTCAGACGGGAATCGGACTGATTCATTCCAGTCGCACAAGTAGTAAGAGAAAAGTCGAGCGAGCTTAACTGAAATGCTACTCTTTATCAATTGCATTTTTTATTCTTTTTAAATGTTGACAATCGTAATTCGTTATTAATTGCACTTTCTAAATACTTTCAGAGATGCGAATGATTCTGAGAGGGAAAGAAGGGCGGAAAAATCACAAAGAAAATACGAACTAAATTAAATTTTTGTATTAAAAAAATAACTATTTGTTTAAACAATGCAAATGATCTTTGTTTAGATATATTGAAATAAAGCTTTGTGAAATGTAGAACTCATTATTTTCCTTTGTTTGGATATATTGAAATAAAGCTTTGTGAAATGCCCTCATGCAATCATAAGCTATGCCATGAAAACTCAGTGAATACAGCTCCCAGCGAACAGTCCTGGTGCTTACAGTTGTCACTCGATCTGTAAGATTTCGTTGTGAAACGAATATATTTGTCACTTGTAGATAATGCTAAATATGAGAGTAGCGCAGTGTAAATTAATTGACATGCAACAGTGCACTGATTAATAAAATACTACAAATACTACTACAAATTCGATACTTTCAAATTACAATATTTTGTAGTAAAGAATTTGATATTATGTAAACTTAATTTTCATTAATTAAGCAATTATGAAAAATAAATGTACTTGAAGAAAAAGGGCAGGGGGAAAATGTCATTGGGAAAAAAGGCTTTGGGGAAATTTTAACTGGGAAAGCACCCGTGAAACTTATAAACATCCAATAAGCGCGACCTGATCATTCGCGAGCAAGTTCTAACAGACGTTTTTAAAATTAATCATTTTCCTTGAAAAATTAAAATAAAGTGCCTATTTCATGAAATATAAACATTTAAATATAGTTTAAGCTTCGTATAAAATATAATCCTGAAAATTTAACGAGTTTAAGATACTGAGCAAAGAAATTAATCTGTGACACATATGCTGACTCGAATTAGTGACGATCCCGGGAGGAAGCAAATATGACAAGTTGAATACGACGAAAATGACTCTGACGCAATGATTTCAAAACAGAACGGTAGTTTTTATGATAAATTACCGCTCTATATACAATGAATAATCGATTTTACTGGGTGGAAAACTCAGGCAGATCATTATCTGAACTTGCTGAAGTTCATTTCTGAATCTTTCAACATTAACACTATCTCAATGCAATGTTTTTTAACGTCAATAGTATATCGATCATTTCAATATTAAAAATTATAATATACATGTAATGTCGCCTTACAGTGTAATCAAAAACAACTTGACTAAATACTGACTCTTGTTCAATGTATCAATCACTTTTGCTCGTAAGAATGAGAATGCCGTAGCTGAAATGAGATTCTATGCCTAGCAGCAATACGTTTTTCTTTTTAAATTTAACTTAGTCAAATGAAATATAATCAAAAATGACTTGAAAAATTACTACTCTGAAAGCGTTATAGAATTATTGAAATCATACTTTTACTCTTTCTCCTTCAAGCGTATTTGATGTGGAAAGTCTTCAAACTGATATATGGTCGAAAATACGACAATTTTAGAAAACGGAAATTGCTTGCACTAAAAAAAAAAGACACAGAAGTTTCGATAAACAACAACATATCTTTCTGAGAAGCAAAAAAACATAAAAACAAATTTCGATGGTCACCTTTAAGACTTGAAAATGCCGTTATCAAAGGAATTGGATCATATTACGTTGCTTTTCATACTGCGACGAACTATACGGATTCAATTAATTAGCAACAATTTTGCTATGGTCTTTTGTCTTACACCAAATAAATTATGCACTAGTTCATTATATGTTACTTTTATGTAATAAAGTCTTTGTTTCGTAGGTAACACGAAAAAGTATTTCTCAAGTGATATCTAACGTGGTTTCTGAATTCTAAAATTTCGTCGAAAGCCATTCTTGTTCATTTTACTTCTAATGGATTCATCAGAACGAAGAGCCCGTGGGAAATGTTGGAAGAAAGAAAAAAAATTACCAACATTAAAAAAATTATTTTTATTCGAATTCTAAGTAGAGGATGTTACGAAAAGAATTTTTGAACTTGATTAATGCACGATTTTGCCAGTAAAACCATTTTCTATTATTATTATTATAATCTCTGCTATATTTATAATAAAAATTTATAGTAATTTGACAGAAAATCATAAATCATAAACTTAAAAAAAATCTACATAATTCACTTCATTGTTAAAAGGTAAGACCATTCGCCCTATAATTTCAAATATAGCAAATATTTAATGGTCAGCTCATTTCTAAAGGTTTTAGAATATATTTGAAATTTCGTGATTTATTACATTTCGAATGACAAAGGATCAGACATAAAAATTAAAAAAATACACATTAAAAAAAAAACAAAAGCTGCGCCAGGTTAGTGAGTTTTTCATACGGTTTTAATAATAGACATCCTTTTCTTTCATCTAATGAGTAGGATATCTACTGATTTTCAAATTTCAAAACATGACAGTTCGCCTCTTCGTTTGGCCTACACGTCACATTACTCCCACACCACTGCCTTCCCATTGTTCCGGTGACTATAAAATGTTGCTTCCAGATCCTGAAAGCCTCATTCGCTTACAGTAGAACCTCAAGCAAACTCGTGAAAGCTCACCGATAAGCCATTCACTAAAATGAAAACTCTTCTCTGCATTGCTCTGGTCCTCGCCGTTGCGGATGTCGCATTCAGCGCACACGTAAGTGGAAGACTTGAAATAGAATTTTAAGCTTATTTAGCATTTTTAAAGTTAAAGTTTAAATCAATTTATAATTTTCTTCTTCTAGAAATGTTTTAAAGTGGAGCAGTTTAAAGAAGACGTGAGATTGCATTTTGTTTTTATAATTCACATTTTCTGTTATTTATTTTCCCCTCACTAAAAATTTAACTAATTACTGTTTTCGTAGCTTAAACAAGTTGTTAAAGACTGCGGCTATGATATAGACGATTTGAAGAATGATGAAGTAAGTTAAAAATGTTATAAAGGATAATTATACGAGAGTTGGGGCAAAAGTCATGGCACTATTTTTTTTCTCAGAGCTAAGGGATGGTATCATAAAATGTCATATGTCTCAAGGAAGCTGTGACTGCTAGCATGTTTCCACAACATTAGATGGCTCCGTGAGTTCCTGATGTTGCGCAGAGAGCAATGTTAAATCAGTTCTCAGTCAACCGCCGTGCAAGGTGGATGTAACCCGAGTTGAACAACGCTCGTATATCAAAACAGCCGTTCTCTATTTTGATTTCTGTTACTTATTCTGGAAAATGAAATCTGTAATCATGTTCCAGAATAAATTTTCCAGAAGCATGAAATATATGAAACATTACAGGCTTCATGATTCCAGAACATGAAACCTGTAATGTTGTCAACTACCTTAAAAAACATGAGAAGCAAAGTGTTGGCGTGTTGTTAAATGTCCGCACATTTCCTCCATTCCTTGTTCTTTCATCTGTATATTTCACATTTTCCACCCATGTTTGAATTCTCATAAAAAAAATCGATGCCATGACTTATGCCCCAACCCTTGTATGCTAAAAATCTTGATTCAAATAACTATTATGCAAAATGAAACCAAATAGGGACTCTCACTCTCAGAAAATGGCCTGAAAAGCGAATCTGACACAACAGGATACGATATTTCTGCGAAAAATGTGCTCGCAAATGGCACATTGGCAATCTCAATCACACAAACCTCGTGCTGCTGAGTTAACATGGTCATTGATTTGGGTACCATGTTCGAACAGCTGTAACCTATGTCAATGATCAGATCAAAGAATGCTTGAGAAAAGAAACTTCGTACCAAGTCAAAATTTACACTTTACAACGTAGAAAACAACTTGGGAACGGTTCCTTCCTCACTTCCTTCGGTCCGAATTTGAACGCTGAGATATGAACAGAATTAAAATGCCGCCACTAAAATCAACAAGTAAATTACTCAGGTTCTGCAACGCCTAGAATAATGAATTTTGGAGGAATAATAGGTTACATAAAACTCTGTATACCGTTAAAATTTGATCGAATTCCAACGAGTAGTTACCGAGTTACACATTCAAAATCGTAACAGCGCTCACATGCGAGTACCAACCAGCACGTGTTAAGATGTTGAGTGCGTAACTCGGAAACTACTCGTTGGAATTCGATCAAACTTAAACGATATACAGAGTTTTATGTACCCTATAATTCCTTCAAAATTCATTATTCTAGGCGTTGCAGAACCTGAGTAATTAACTTGTTGATCTTGGTGGCGGCATTTTTATTTCTGTTCATATCTCAGTTAGCGTTGAAATTCGGACCCACATTGTATTAAAAGAAAATGTTCATTCTGGTCACCTCTGTCATTGGTTACAGTTATACACACTTTTTCAGAATCACCCTGTATATTGTTCCCTTAGGAATTTTAGTGAAGATGGTGTCATGATATGGGATTTCTTTTCATGGTTTTATTTGAGTCATTGACAAAACCAAGAATGCTGTGCTGTACCAATAATTTCTGGACAGTACTGCGCTCCAAATATTATGGTCGTATTTCGGAGTAGTATGATACATCGTATCAGAGTGAATTTGAAGACACGGTGTGGGAAAAGTTGGATCGGCTAAGCCAGCCAGACTCTTGATCTGTGTAGTAGCATCTTTGAGGATGAACGGTTCGTCGGATACGCGCACGTTCTGGCCGCCCAAGAATGGTGGCAAGAATTGAAAGCATGTTACCTGATATTTTTAAGATTGTAGGGGACAAGACTACGCTGTCATAAAAATGCAAGATATTAAAAGATATACAAAGTCCTTTATTTTTTTTTTTGTGTGTCTAAATGCAAGGCCTCTAGAAATCAACGGTGGTGCAATATTATATTTTTCTTTAATATAAATTTAATACTTAAGAATATATACGAATTGTAATTACGTCATTATTATATTTGCATTTTTTTAAAATTTGTTCAGTTAAAATTCGCCGAATTAAAATAAAAATGTTCTTATATTTTTCTAGGAGAAGAAACACAAAGCCTTTACGTGTGCCTTCCAAAAAACAGGAGTTGTAAATATCATTGAAAATTAGTTATTCTTTTATAACTAACTTAAAAATAAGTTTTATATTAAAGTTTTGTATGTTTTATTTGTAGATGGAAGAGCATGACGTTATCATTGCAAAATTTAACGAAGTGAAGGATAAATACATTACTGCGGTATAAAAATCTCATTAGAAATGCACTCACAAATATTCCTAGTTTTTATCCTCTCTAAAATTAATTTCTGCTTATAAACGACGTGAACTATTAAGAGAAAAATTTCGCAGTAACCAATTCTTAAATACCAACTGAAATAAATAAAACGAAAATTTATGGAATATGATTTCCAAATTTATTTCCAAGAAAATACTCTTTAAAATAGAAACACTGTTTCTTATGCTATTACACTTAGTCTTTATATAGAAAACTATTCTTCTTATGATGTTTCATAGAAATTAATTCATTAACAATTTATAAAAAATTTTGTTCTTTCCTAAGCACGAAGAGGAAATTCACAAAATAGTAACAGATTGCAGCAAAGGTCAAGAAAAACTTCCAGTAAGTAAAATAATTAGTTTATATGCATAAATAAGAACCCCACTTAATACTGTTTTGCTCCCCCGATTGTCTGGACAACTACTTATTTTCTTCTGGGCGTTGACTCCACAACTTGCCTGAAATGTTCCAGAGTGGTAATGCTCCACACCTTGTTTGACAGTCCAAAGTTGCACGGCTGTATTCGGCCTGTTACTGCGTATGTAGGACCGTCCTTTCTATTCGTCCCAAAGATCGGGTGACTTTGCAGACTACTAGGCAGTCTGTCTGTAGTCGTTCAAAGTCCAATTCTGATGGTCACACGCTACTAATAGGAGGATAACATAACAATGGCAACTCAACCGTACTTGGCGTTCCGTTATATTGCGCTGTTGGCTGGTGAATAAAGGCACGTCGATTGTCTTTAATGAACTTAGACATCTTTCGCTCAAGTACGGTTATCTTAGATCTGTGGACATTTGTGAGCGTCCCTTTAAGAAGTGTTTTTTCCTTGGTCACGCCATTTGGCAACCACTCTTGAAATATGGTCCTTGAAAAGGAACACAGTGTTAGTGTTCCTTAAAGCTAGCACCTACTCTTCTGCAACCTACTACTGTATCAAACCAGGTGAAGATGCATTATGATGTCCATTGTTCCCTCTCTATTCCGATTGAGATCATCTCAACATGCAAACGACCCATTTGCACGCCGGTGGTGTAGGTTCCTAATAGAATTGAAAATCAATTATTAAGTAGCGGAAGAATGAAGCTACTTATTGTTTTCAGAATGTCCGTCTGTCCGTCCGTCCGTCCGTCCCCTTCATAATTTCCGCATTTTTTGAGGTAGAAGGTTGAAATTCGGAATGTAGCTTACTACGGGCATGGGTACCTTCACTATTTAGTTTGGTTTTGATTGGCCCACTGGGGGCGGAGTTTCGGGGGCGGAAATTAGAGGGGACCAAAAGGTCTATGCGTATTTATGCATATAAAGGAGTGAAATTCGGTATGCAGATTCGTCTATGCAAGATCAACATTATTATAAAGTTTGGGCCAAATGGTCCCAATAGGGTCGGAGTTGTGGGGGTGGCAGTTACTTGGTCTTTAGAACTATGGCAGCATATGGCGTGTGATGTATCATTCGATCGGAAATGATGAGAAACGAAAGAAGATAGAGCTCTTTTTCATCTTCTAAATAATACGTTCGAGAAAATCAATTTTTCGATTAAAAAAATGGGGCGGGGCGAATTAAAAAGTGCAGATAAAAGGGTAAAAATAGATGACCACAGCGCTTCCGCTACTTTCCTATACCTTTCTCGGGAGGATTAATTTCTTGTTTAATATGTTGAATAATAAATAATTCAGTTAATAGCATTGAAAATCTCGAAAGTGGCAATGATTTATTTTTGTATACAAGTTATGATACTAATGAGGGCTTCCTCACCTTCGCCGTTCCCAAAATAAGAAATTTGACTGGAAACGGGAAATGTATTTTCAGGAGTGATGGGCACAACCTACGAATATGAGATGCATTTGTATATAGATAACTAAATAGCTACAAGAGAGCTAAATTTTAAAGAACTTGACGGCCAAGTTATTACTAGCAGACCCAAATCTCATTCGTGTGAAACATTTGTCGTTCTTAAGGCCTTCTGAACGGGAACGCTGCAATATTCTCTCCGCCATCAAAATGGTCGGTCTTCCGGATTTCTTGCTGTCTGCATTTGATCCAAATTCTCGAAAACAGCTGAATTTCTAGGAACTGCAGAATCCGGATATTTCCGACGTGCATAAGAACGATTGGCGAAACAATATTCAACAATGAAAGCTCGTTGCCCTTGAGAAAACGACATATCTGTCAAGCAATAAAAAAGTTATACTGCACATGGCGTATCTACTTGTTGTTAGTACTCCTGGAGCACTATCTTGCGGTAGGAGATACAATTATAATAATTGCAATACATTTATAACAACTTTTATTTTGATGTGTGCGACTTTCCCATCTCCCTGTAATTTAGAAAGTGAATATGCTTATTTCGATCCAGTTAAGATTTTCTTTTCAGATTCTATTCAAGATTACATTCGATTTTTCTTTTAAGATTCTTTTCATTTATTTTTTTAATTAGGCTAAAGAATTCTTCGATTGCTATATCCCCCAAATTCGCGAAGTAAGTACATTTATAAATATTTTTAATAACTGAGACACAAACGAGAAAAAAACTCTGATATTATTTACCATAATATATGTTTTTATCCTTAGCTATGCGGGCACGAGGATGAATGTGCAGGAGAATAAAAAGAGAAATCTGAACCTTAAAATGTGTGTCGAAACAAAGAGCGAGATGGAACTGTAAATGAAATTTCTACTGAAAGAGTATTAATATATTTAATTTTATAAATATGTTTGAGTGATTGGTAGAAAGTGTTAAAAACTAAGTGAAAATAAAGATTCTTATAAAAAATATTAAAACAAATAGCATTACTGATTTCATATAAAATTCATCTAGTAAATCAAAACAATTCTCTATTGTCATAAAACTAAACATTTGTTTCTATATAAGCCATGAAACATTTATGATGCACAAATAGTTACCGCAAAAAATCACAACTACTTCCGTAGCTTGGAATCCTAGTTTGGTAATGGCAGCAGTTACGTGGAAAACGAGGTACTCAAGGCCACCATTATACGATAACAGACTTGGGGAAAGGCCAGAAAGCAGGCATCCACTACGAGTTTGGTAACCGATTACAACAACCTGATGTGCGCTATGATGTTAGTCAACGCACAAGGAAATTTAGAACAATATTCCAACTCAGAATGAGGCACGAAAACCAGCATTTATAAGATGCACTGTGCATGAAATAAGAAGACGTTCAAAACAGAAGCAACATATTTCAATCGTACGAGGGGCATTCAAATTTGATCTGGACTTTATTTTTTATAAAATCAGGAAACTACAAAAAAAACACACACACACCAATTATTTCTCATAGAACTCTCCTTCCTTCTCTACACATTTTCCCCAGCATTCTGGGAGCATCTGGGTACCGGTTCTGTAAAAATCTTCAGGCAGATGTCGAAACCACGTCTGGACAGAATCCTTTTTCACTTTCTCATTGGAGTCGAACTCTGCCCTCCCAAGAACTCTTTCAATGATACAAAAAGGTGATAGTCGCAATTTTGAGTTCCGTCAGTGTGTCCATAGTCAGTTTGCCTGTGTGTGGTCTAGCATTCACTGTCTAACCAGGAAACAAACACCACTGGTAAGGAGTCCTGGTCGCTTTTTCCTTATCGCCGGCTTCAATGACATCCTCAAAATGTCACACTAGTAGGGATTATTTATGGTTGGATGTCCTTCCAGAAAATCGACATGAATGATACCCTTAATGTTCCAGAATACAGTCGCCATCACTTTCGTTGCCGACGGTGTCATCTTGAATTTCTTGGGTCGTGGTGGGTCAGTGAGTCGCCACTCCATGCTCGCACGCTTGCTTTCAAGGGTATGATGATGAATCCATGTCTCGTCGGTGGTCACAACACGCCTTAGGAAGCTGTCACCTTCTTTGTCATATCGCTGCAGCAGCATGGAACAGATTTCCACTCGGGCGGTTTTGTGATCTTCGGAGAGTTGCTTAGGGACCCATCTGGCACAGATGTTGTTGAATTTCAACTTATCGTGGATGATGCTCTCCACACTGCTAGTGCTGATGTTCAGTATTGAAGCCAATTCTCGGACATGAATCCACCTGTTGTCCCTTATCAGCTCATTTGTTCGTGCGACGATGGCAAACTGATGAGTGGTGCTGCATTTGCATGACAGGCGGTAGTTGCCATCCCAAAAATGAAAGTTTAGATTTTACAACAATGAAATTTACAAAAAATAAAGTCCAGGTCAAATTTGAACGCCCGTCGTACAACATAACAATAAACGAACAAGGCAACAATCATTGCGAGTCAATAAATATATCAAATTGCTTCAATGACCAAAAGAAAACGCATTAACTAAACTTAGAAACTCTAGGAGCGATAGTCATCTTCACATAACTGCTGGGTTGACGTAATCGACAGTAAAATCATACAAAGAGAAACTCTGGACCATAGGTAACGCTTTTACTAAAAGAGTGAAAGGAGATGGGAAACAGGGTTTGATATGAGAAGAAAGGATGAGCGAGTCAAATGGGCTAGGCATAGCTCAGAATCAGATCAATCAGGAGGGATAGACGGAAGAAAAGGGAGATTCTCGGTCTTTACTCGTGGTACCCGTTAACTCTCAGAGTCGAGACTTTTCCTAGTTTCGTCGATGCTGCTTGACTCTCCCGAATAATCAACATTACTGATCATATCATAGATGGTAACCATCCACCTTCTTTCGCTTTCAAATGGATTACTTAAGGTCTTATCGGGTGTCTCAACAGAAAGACCACTCAATCTTTTATAAAAGGCAAAAATCTTTAAATTGTAGGGGGAGACGCATAGTTGAGTAGCTATTAAACTAGGTGAAGAGGACAATATTCAGAAAAGGATCTTCCTCAAGTTTCCTGCTAAAACCATAAAATAGTCAGTATTGGAGAAAAACTTAATTCTAAAGTATCCAGAGAAATGTCATTAACATTGCCAACAATTCAGAAACAGTCAATCTGGACTCAGCGATTCTGGAGATATAATGTATACTATTGAGAGCAAAAACAACCTATTAAGAGAAAACCTAACAACCTAGCAGCTATTTGATGTTGAGTTCTTGGTTTATATTAACAATTTGTTTTTTTAATTCAGTTACCATATTATTTTTCAATGTGAGTATAAATATGGAGCAGAACATCAGGATGTGATTCCAGTAACAAAATTAAGAGAAAATCTCAGAAGCGGAAAAAGAGGCACGGCAGCGATTTACTAATTTTGTTTGCTGCGTGAGTGTTTTTAAATATCAGTCAATAGGAGAAAAAAATTCAATTCCGGCTCTATTGAAGCTGAAAATGAAACTAAGTTTTTAGCTCCCGATAGGTCAGCGCTGCATACGCAGTTGGGTCGATTATACATGCAGAGCCAATTATCAATGGAGTTCCAGCTCTATCGGGAGCCAGAATCTTTAGCTTCAATTTTCACCGGAGCTCTATGACCATTTATTCACACAACTCCACGTTTTTTCCTTTCCCAATGCCCAAAAAAATTCGCCAGTTGAATTTACTATTTACTAATGGCGTCCCAGTCACCTCTTCTGTCCTCTTTCTTTGTGTTAGATTATTTAATTATTTTGATTTTTTGTTGTTCTACTCAAAAAATTTGTAAAAAAAAAAAAAAAAAAAAAAAAAAAAAAGCATTCTTTTTGTTTTGAACATTTTTGGATTGTTTATTTTTTCTTTTAAGATTGTTTAAGGCGTTTTGCTATTTCTTTGTAAAAATAATGAACGGATATTTATAAGAGAAAAGGACGAGACACAAAAACCTTGGAATACAATAAATAATAGTTATTAAATAAAAATGAAAAATAAAATAATAATAAACAATTAACAAAATAATTAATAAATAATAAGTAAAATCAAAATAAAACTATAAAATCGAATAAAAACAAATGGGTTAAGTAAAATGGCGTTTGCCATTTTCTTAACCCTGCTACCTCCATTTCCAGCAGTGCTTCCTCCTTTACTTTCAAGATTAACCAGAACCTGACCTGCGCTTCTCACAACTTAATTTACCTGTTACATTGCAAAGTATGCCAGAAACAGTACAGAGACAGGCAATACCATACGCTCCAGATTTGCCGGGCATAAGTTCGATATTCTTAGCAATGCTGACACCCCTGTCGCTAAACACTTTAATTCCCCTGATCATTCTTTACAGGCCATCAGCCTTTATATTCTTCGTAGTAACTTCCATAACAAAAAAGAAAGAAAGCAATTCGAGTGGCATTAACCTTAGCAAAGGCACCATTCCCTCATTACCTTTCCCATATTCCTCTTCAACTTCAGCTATTCCCTAATTTGACGCAGGCTCTCTGGGCCTTTTTTCTTCTTTCTTTTTTTTTCTTCTTTCTTATCTTGTCTCAGTTTTAATGTTCTGTCATATCTTTCTACTTCTTTGTTCATTTTGTGTCCGTCCCTGTACTTTTTTCATAGGCTCTCTGTACTCTTTTATTTTAGTGACCTTGTTATCCTATTGCATTATTTTTCGTCGCCCTCTTATTACCTCCTATTTGTCCTCCTTCCTGGCCTATCCCAACACGTCTTCAAATTCCTCTTCTGCCTTTTTCGACAATACCGTCTTACTGTTCCCTATGCCAACTATATATAAAGGCGTCCTTTAGTATTTTTTCATAACTTCAGGATAATTCTCTAATATTCTAATTGCCTTTAGAGAATTATCCTTTTTGCTTTGATAAAGGATAGTCTCTATCCGAAACGTCAGCTTTTTATTTGATTTTATAGTTTTATTTTGATTTTACTTATTATTTATTAATTATTTTGTTTATTGTTTATTATTATATTATTTTTCATTTTTATTTAATAACTATTATTTTTTGTAAAAATAAATGAATAAATAAAATAAGTATGTTTTAATGTAAACAAAAAAAGTTTCAAAAGTCATTAACGGATTTACGGAATGGGAATGACGTTATTAATGACATTTATGGAAAATTTCCTTTATTAGATAACGTATAAACAAACTTGTACTGTGAATCAATGCTAAAATCAAAGTCGAACGAAAAGTTCCACCACAGCGCCATCAACGTGAGCAGCTAGCATTTGCCAACTTTTTCCCGAGACCTTGTTAATCTCGAAGGCCTCGCTTTTTCCTCAAAAAGCGGGCGGAGTTGCGTGACCGCCTTCATCCAGAGACCATGACTATGTTTGCGCTTTAAGGGCGGATACTATTTTCGTACTTTTTTAAAGCCAAGTTTCGCTCAATTATTTTTCTTTTTTCGCTCAAGAATTAATGTTTAATGATTTTACTTTAAAAGTAACAAAATGAATCACGCAAAACTTTTTTAAAACCTAAAAGTGCCGCTAGGACAAAATAATAAAAACTAGAAGCGAACCCTCCCGATTGTATAATCGGGAAATAACCCATTGTTAGATAACCCATTGTTAGATTTTTTCTTTGTTACACAATCCACCGTCGCTGATTTTACAGATGTCAGTCTTTGACATTAGGCTAATCATATTAATTTATAAATCAACAGTTTTCACCTGCTCTAAAACTGTACCTATTATATACTGTAGGACACGCTGGAAGAAGTAATCAGTAGCTTAAATTATTTACTCGTGCAAAATCTATAACTGGAGATTCTAATATTAATGGCAATAATCTACTTTCAAATCCTCATATTATAACCAGGTATAAATATAATGGTATAACCAGGAAGAAAATTATTAGAAGGCGTGTACTATACAACAATGCTGTATATTTGGTCATCTCCAATTAGCCTACTGGTTGTCATAATACGCGATTATAAATAGGCTAATTAGCAAATTTTTTATAAATAATACAGTTTAAGGTCTTTGCATTGCTATTGGATACACGAGATATGGAGATACTACATTTTATTGATGAAAACAACCATCAACCGGTAATGACCAGAATAAGCATTAAATAGACTAGTGTGAAAAGCCTAACCTAATCTCTAATAATTCCTTCTACTCTTAACCCTCGAGCCTAGCAATGGGCCTCCCTCTTAGCAGCTTCCTCTTTGAAGCCTATTTCGCCATTTTTTCCTGGCTTTGTCAAGGTGATAGAACGAATAGCTGCAAAATATTTGGAGTCTTGGTATGGCTAGGTGGGCTCAAATTTTTACTTTTCCGTGATTTATTTTAAAACAAACGAAATGTTGCGATTTCTTATTTTGCAAGTTTTTGGTGAGTAAAATTTTTCATTTTGCTATCAAACAGTGAGATACAGGTTCAGATGGTTCCCTTGTAAGTGGCTCTTTCATTTTGGCGACGAGATCGTAATGCCACTCGTATGAAGTAAGTATGGCGATTGTTCCAATACTATCGCCAACCACCCAGAAGATCCGTCATGGCTTTAGCGTTGCAGCTCCTCGCATTTTCATGAAGGATAAGAGGGGTCGTTTCCAGAAAGTGCTCTCGCTTTCTCTTTAAAGTTGGTGTTGCAAGAAACGACAGTAGTAAACAGCATCTACCGTCTGCCTTGGTCGGACAACATAGTGCTTGTACAAGGGGCGGTCATAGAGTTCATACCATTGCACAGGGGTCCGAATTAACAATTGCAACTTCCTTGAAACAAGCCAAAACTTGCACAAACAGGCTGGAAAATGATCAGTTGTATTTGTTTCACGACTATTTTTTTATGACTTTCACTGTCGGAGGGGATGAACTGTAACGTGACAAGTTTCTCGTCCTGGATTTTCTTCAGTCATCACTGTTGATTCATGAATTTTGATAAATAATAGCTAATGTCTCTAGGTATGTAGGTTAATATTTTTGTATCATATAAAATTTATTGTTGCACGATATTTAAAATGGATGTAAGGAAATGCATGGCAAAATATTTTTTGAATGTTTTTGCATAAACCTCTCATACATTGTGAGATACAAAAATTTCCCGGAGAGTCCTGATCACGAATCATGTGTTTGTGAGATATGAGTTTGCTTAGTTTTTAAGGGAAAAAAATTAGTTCCTGGTTCGAATCCAGGCTGTGGAATTTCTTTTCCTATTTTGAAGCGCCTACCTTGCCTTATTTAGGAAATCGAATAAGCCACTTCGTGGGAGGCGATTTAACAGCGTTGATGAGGTCATTTCTGCTGTAAGGGGTGGTTTTCCGAGCAGACTACGGGCTTTACATTTACAGCATTCACGGATGAAATATCGATGAGAGATATGTGTGACTTTGCAGGTAGTCCCTGTGGAGAGGGATTGGTGACCCCACCAAATTTAGCTGCCGTAAGATCATGTCTTCATTGCAATGGTATGAACTTTATGACCGCCTCTCGTAACGACTTCTGGTACTTAAAGGCTCTGCTGTATTTGAGTGAATATGGTACAACACTAGCTCATCGGACCTTTCGTTTTCATTTCCTCAACAGCCTAAGGTCATGTGATTCACGTAAGTGACGTAGCAGCACCGTTGTCATTACTTTTTTCCAATCCTTGCACATTATTAATTTTTGGGTAATGTGTCGGTTAGGAAATATGAAAATCGGACCTGCCAAGTTTCACTTCAAGAAAAGCAGACATCTGTATTTAGAGAATAAAGAAGGATAAAAGAGCAAACATTGAACTACTAGAATAATTAACGGATATTTATAAGAGAAAAGGACGAGACACAAAAACCCTTGAATGCAATAAATAGTTAATAAATACAACTGAAAAATAAAATAATAATTAACAAATAACAAAATAATTAATAAAATTATTGTTATTTGTTAATTATTATTTTATTTTTCAGTTGTATTTATTAACTATTTACTAGAATAATTGCTATACATGTATAATTAGTGACTTCAAAAAGCAAGGCAAATTTATTTGTGAAATTTACTTTTATTTTACTCGTTAGCGACATACTTGGCAGATCCGGAAACTCCAAATTTCCATAACAGGGGAGACCGGGGCAGAATTGGTACAGGGGTAGGTTTACACATTCGCTATAGTTCACTTACCGTTGGTCGGAGCGCACGCCTTTGAGTCAGAAGAAACGTTACCACCGCCATGTACCCTCACAACAGTTTGGAGTCAGTCGCGTGTGAGAACAGTGAAATTGACAACTTTTTCTAATTTTTCTTCTGATAAGTAAACTTTCCCACTAATGTATTGGCAGTTAGAGGATTTGTACCATTAGATTATCGTAACTCAGTATTGGTTATCCTGTTAGACCGTTCTTTTACGGTTATTTTAAGCTATTGAGTTCATTGTTAACCTTAAGAACAAACCTATTAGAGGCTTAGTTGTAACCCAAACATGGCGATGGGGCTAGTTTACACAGGAAGCATGGGGCAGATTTGTAACTATTTGAGGCCATATAATAAGTCAAAACCTGGAGAACCATGCACACAGTGTAAGAGGTGGGTACATGATCACTGTATTACAACAGGTAATTCAGTATATTTTATATCCTGTAAATTTTTATTTGATAATATTTGTATTTGTATCCTGTATTTCAAATGTGTGTATCCTGACTCACTTGTACTCACTGAATTAAACGAAGTAATAAATATTGCAAATTATTTGAATTTTTATTTCTAATAAACCTTATATTTCATTATGTTAAATGTGTGGAAACATGTGGCTATGGGACACTTTTAAGATAAGTTAAAGGCACCATACGGTAGCTTAAAGTTTAACTAATGGATGGATATAAAAATTTAGTGAAATAGTTTTATTATTGAAAATACAAAAATAATAATAAAAAAAGCGGGTAAACCTTCCCCGGTCTATGTATGATAAAAAGATATTTTTTGCGTTGATGGCGTGCTGTCAAAACGTGGGAAAAAGATGGTGAACGCATAAAAATATTCATAACAATGCTCTCTTCCAAGCCCACGAGATTAAATTTTGAGTAGAAAATTTTACGATTTCATTATAATTAATATTATTCCATATTCAACAAAAAAACAGTATATGTCTATAAAATATGATATCCATTTTTCTTTTAAAACCAGTTTATCTGAATTTAAAAAGATTTCAGCTTTCATTCGTTAAAAAAGATCGCGATGTCGATGAATTGCACTATGCATAGGTCTCAAATTTTTATTTCATATTAAGGAAATGTTGAAGAATTGTTCTTGTCGAAAATTTCATATTGAATACTTTTTTCTTTTGAATAAACAGGAAAATATTTACTCATTCAAGGAATTAAAGCGAAAAAAACTCCTTTACATTTTAATACGGTTCCTTTTATAAAAACGAGCTTTTTTCATTCAGTTTATGAGGAACCACGCTGGCCTGGTGGTCTATTAAGAAAAAATTTCTTTTATAACGTTGGCAGGTATAAAATATGAACAATCACGCCTCACTCACACAATACATCTGTATTTCGTGAACGAGTCCGTTGAGTTACCGACTAATTCAATATGAAAGTCTTAACCTTTGGTGTTCTGTTTTCGTTGCTTGCGGCCAATATCGTCTGGGGCAGTGTAAGTCATACTGAACATATAATATAATCTACACCATAGTAAAATTTTACATATTTTCATTTGCACACACCTATATACAGGTTGTTTTTAAATTGAGTACAGATTTTTTGGGAGATGATAGAAGAGGTCCTTAGAAGTATTTTTTGTCAAATGAACATGGGGTCCCCGCAGCTCCGTTTACTTACAATACTGCATTGAACAATCAAATGACACCGGGACGCAGTGTGCGTTGGTAGGCCTAGATTATTTTATTTTTAACAATTAACACAAGCAATCTACTGTATGACTTTTTAAAACAAATCTTTACCTACTGCTTTCCCAGAATGCAATTAGTTCATTTACATATGGACTAATCGTATTTTACAAAGGGGTTGCATACCATGGAATCTCCTTGACGAAGTTTGTCCTAAGACTTTTCAACAAACAAGCACGTGCACCTTGAAATTTCTTTGCAAACAATTATTTTAAAAGTTATTACAGTAGATTGCTTGTGTTAATTGTGAAAAATAAAATAATCTAGGCCTACCAACGCACACTGCGTCCCGGTGTCATTTGATTGTTCAATGCAGTATTGTAAGTAAACGGAGCTGCGGTGACCCCATGTTCATATGACAAAAAATACTTCTAAGGACCTCTTCTATCATCTCCCAAAAAATCTGTACTCAATTCAAAAACATCCTGTATACGTACATGTGATCGTCATCTATGCATTTTGCTTTTAAAAAATGTTTACTTTTCTATTCTCTTTTAGAAATGCTTGGATATGGAGAAAGCTATGAAAGACGTAAGACAAACCTGAATACTACCAGTGTATGAATTTACTTATATTGTAAAACTCAGTACTGCATTCTATTTTTATTTTAATATACAAAGATCCAAAAGCACTTTGAAGAATGCCAAAAAGAAGAAGGCAATGGTGTACGTTTTAAATAACATAAAAAGTAAATAATTTAATACATTCTTTGTATAAGAACTAATTTCTTTTCAATTTTTAGGAAACAAAGCACAATGCAATAATTTGCGTAATGAAAAAGGAAGGAGTGGTAATTTTTATACCAAAATTAAGGAATTATTTGAATAAAAAATTAAGCGAATTAATTGCCTAATGCTTTGTACCACAGATTGATGAAAATGATGACCTACTTGTCGACAAATTTGAAGAAGGCAAAAAGCCATACATTATTAAGGTATATAACAAATTTAGATTTATAATATTTGGTTAACTTTTTTCTAACGGTATCCTGTTAGTTAACTCAACAAGTAATAACTCGAGAATGATCGATGAGGGTTTTATCCTAATCCACACCTCAGATGTTTAAATTATTAATGTAAATAGGAAAGAAATCAATTAATTTCATCTGTTCATTAGTAAACAGGTAAGATCGAAATTACTGCTTTCGATAGCTTACACAAGTTCCCTAATTTTAAGGAGTCCGATAGGAAACAAGAGGTACGAAATCAGGTTAGATACGAAAAGGAAAGATGCATGCATCAATCCATTAGGAAAGCTATTTAATAAGACGATTAACAGAAATATCTACATAACTGCGATTTTTCAATCAAATGATTCTAAGACGTAATCATTGAAAAATTTCAATTTTGGAATGGAGTTGGCAAATTCAAAAGAGAAAACTGTCCAGGAACAAAAGATCAATTCACTCTCAATGAAGATAGTGTCTTAATTCACAATCTTCCATGGCTAAGAAGAAACCAAGAACTAAAATTTAAGTGAACTTATTTTCGGCGAACCTTATATCAAAAGTTTCAAAAAGTGATAAGAAACACTAAAACAAACTTCAGTCATCTGTATACTGCTGCGTTTAAAGTTTAACTGAGCTTTCTAATGCAACTAATTCCATTGCACTACTAACTGTTGACCTATGTTCTGCTCGCCTGCTTCCCCAAGTATCAACATAATGACCACGTTACTTATTAGAGTTTCATCTTACCTAACATGTGCATTATAGATACATCTTTTGTATACATAACGTAGGAAATAATAACAGCCGTGAATAAGAATGACCTTGCCTTCTTGAATAACTTCTGGCAACATTCCCTTAAAGATGTTTCTAAATTTTTTTAATGGTGAGTTTAGAATAGCATTCATTTAATAACACTGAATTTCATGTAATAGTTAAGCTGGCCAAAGTCCGAAATCAACTATTACAATATTCCTTTCTCGACCCGCTTGCTATTGAATATACACTGCTCAAAACATTTAAAGGAACACTTCTATTAAGCAGCGTGCAGAAGCACTACGAATAATATGGACAAAATCGCTGTACGTGATCATTAAAAGACGGTTTATTTAACAATAGAATGCATTATCGAAACAACTGGTGAAGAAACATAAAGAAAAACAGGAAACTGCAGGACCCCTACCTAAAACAAAGCAAAATGTCCTTTGGACGTTGTGAGGAGAATGCCCTGTTTCTTCTAGGGATCAGTTTTTGCACCACTCAGTAATGTGTATGCCTACCATGGGCTGCAGTAACCTCCATGCACCTTCGAGGCATGCTCCGTATCATTCGACGGATGTGATCTTGGGGAAGCCGGTCCCATTCCTCAGTAAGTGCCTGGATGAGCTGTTGCAGTGTTTCTGGCGCTTAAGGGCGGTGTCGAATTCGCCTGTCAAGCATGTCCCAAAGAATTTTCAAGGGGATTTAGGTTTGAACTCATTGCAGGCCACCTCATGGTCTGAATGCTATGCATCCGTAGGAAGTCTTGAGTGACAGCTGCAGTGTGTGGACGAGCATTATCCTGCATCAGAAGGAATCCAGGCCCCATGCCATGTGCAGCAACAATAACACGTTCTTCCAGAATGTCACGAATGTAAACGTCAGCGGTCATTCGCCCTCGGACGACCACAAGATCCGTTCGATGGTCTATTGAGATGCCAGCCCAAACCATACTGGAACAACATCCCATTCGGTCAGTCTCACAAACTGTTGCGTCGGTGTTTCATTCACCACGTCGTCTCCAGACACGTAGACGGCCATCACAGCGGGTCAGGCGGAATCTTGACTCGTCTGTGAAGAGAACAGAACGCCAGTGGCGAAGCTGCCAGGTGACATGGTGATGTGCAAACTCTAGTCGCGCCTGTAAGTGCTGGCGGGTTAGCCTAGGCACTCCATTTGGTCGTCTGGCTCTCAAGCCAACTTCACGTAATCTGTTCCGGATTGTTTGATCTGAAACAGCTACCCCAGTTGTAAGGTGCAGGTCATCTCTCAGGTCTCTGGCCGTTGAGGTTCTTCGGCGCAGGGCACAAGTCCGCACATAACGATCTTGATTAGCGGTTGTTGAGCGTCGGCGATCTTGCCCAGCTCTTCCGCGTGTACTGGCCGGTCGCCTGGAATCGTGTCCACAGTCGGAAAATGACGGAAGAGGACACATTGAGAGAAATGATTGACCCGTTTGGAGCAATGTTACGGCTCTCGGAGCTTCTACTGCTTTAAGATGCCTTCGTGGCATTTCAGAGCACTAACAACAACGTTCCAGGAATGCCTGCACCTTCTAATGTTCGACCGTTATCTCCAAGCATAGCGTGTACTGGCATGTAACCACTTTGTTTTCCGGGGGGTTATATTGCTATGCAAATTTCTAAGAACATCTGGCAGCAAAATGTGTTGGCATCAACCATTTCCTATGAGGGAGATAGTAGGTTTCATGTTGCAGAAGATGAAATTGCTAAAAAGTATTATTTACGCCCTCTGTAGGGGATTCTACAAGTGTTTCTTTAATTGTTTTGAGCAGTGTACATATACGAGGGACAGTCAAATGAAAACTATCAGTGATGAATTGCGGACAAAGGAAAGGATATACCTGTCAGTAGTACCCACCATTGACGATACATTTCTGTCATTGTGTCACAATAGCGTAAACTTGGTTTGCCAATGGAATGGCAATCTTGCATATGTTTCTGATCTCAGAAAAACACATGCACAAGTATTTCGATAACTTCTTATTTGTGTGTCACATGGACATGGATATTTTCTGATCTTTTCATTTGTTCTGAACACTCATTATGACCCATTTTATGCCATTTTCCTTTGTTACAGAGTTTTGAAAATTTTCGATACGATTTAACAAACGCATACTCTTTGCCTTTTCCATTTTTTAACTTGCAGACGACAGACATCACCCTATATCTGAGTGACGCTCTCCATTACGAATAAAACGTACTAAATGGTAAAACCAAATAACGCGTGATAGAACTACGGCGGGAATTTGCTGTACTTATTCGAACAATACCCGCCAATTCTGAAAATGTGGAAATACGAGAGGCGTTCGAATTTGATCTGGATTTTATTTTTTGTAAATTTCATTGTTATATAATTCTAAACTTTCATTGTTGGGACGGCAACTACCGCCTGTCATGCAAATGCAGCAACACTCATCCGGTTGCCGTGACAACCGATTGTTTGTTTAAACAAAATGGCGGAGAGCTATGTGTCGACCAAAGTGGAACAACGAATAATTATCAAGTTTCTCCACAACGAAGGTTTTACACATCATCTGAAATTCATCAGAGAATTCAAAGATAGTTCACCGAGTCAGGTTTGTCTCGATCATCCGTCTTTGCTTGGTGCCAAAATTTTGAAGGAAGGCGAGAAACCGCCGGCAATGAACCTCATAAGTCAAGGCCAGCAACTGCTGTCAACGATGGCATCATCGCACGAACCAATGAGCTGAGAAAGGACAACAGGCGGATTAATGTCCGAGAATTGGCTTCAATACTGACATCAGCACTGGCAGTGTGGATACCATCCTCCACGATAAGCTGAAATTCAACAAGATCTGTGCCAGATGGGTCCCTAAGCAACTCTCCGTGGATCACAAAACCACCCGGGTGGAAATCTGTTTCATGCTGCTGCAGCGATATGAAAGGGAAGGTTAACAGCTTCCTAAGGCGTGTTGCGACAACCGAGGAGACATGGATTCATCACCATACGCCTGAGAGCAAGCGTGCGAGCATTGAGTGGCGACACACTGACTCACTACGACCCAAGATATTCATGACACCGTCGGCAACGAAAGTGATGGCGACTGTATTTTGGGACATTAAGAGTATCATTCACGTCGGTTTTCTGGAAGAACGTCGAACCATAAATGCACCCTACTACTGTGAGATTTTGAGGCGTCCCTGAAGCCGGCTCTAAGGAAATAGCGACCAGGACTCCTTTCCAGTGGTGTTTGTTTTCTGCAAGAAAATGCCAGACCACACACAGCCAAACTGAGTATGTACACACTGACGGAGCTCAAATGGGACATCTTACCTCATCCTCCATAGAGCCTGGATCTCTCCCTTTGCGACTATCACCTTTTTGGACCATCGAAAGAGTTCTTGGGAGGGCAGAAGTTCGGCTCCAATGAGGAAGTGAAAAAGGCTTCCTGACGTGGTTTCGACATCAGCCTGAAGATTTCTACAGAACCGGTATCCAGATGCTCCCAGAATGCTGGAAAAAATGTGTAGAGAAGCAAGGAGAGTTCTTTGAGAAATAACTGGTGTGTGTGTGTGTGTGTGTGTGTGTGTGTGTGTGTGTGTGTGTGTGTCTTTTTTAGGGTTCTTGATGCCATTCTTGCAGAAGTTAAATTATAAATTTTTCAGGTTTTAAACTTGAAAAAATGTCTACAACATTTAGCAGTATCTTGTATCCAAGTATGCAATACTTAGTTTGTGGATATTGTTTTCTAGGAGATTATCACAAGGAAAATCATAGTCTTGTACAAGGCTATATTCTTCATCAAAAATAGTTAGTCGGTGATGAAAATATTCTTACTAAGAACAGTATAACAATTTTGCATAATAAATTTTTACAACTGCTATTGAATAATAACATTTTATACTTTGATACCTTTAGAAAGCAGATGAAATTTCAGCCTTGATTAAAGAATGTTCCCAAGGAAAAACCAAGTTACCGGTAAGAAATCCTAAGAATGCCTCAAACTTATAGTAACTATCAATTTTTTTATATCAGTTGTAACAACAAAGTAATATGTGTTATTACGCCTCAAATTACGCAAATTACTTCATATGTGCGTAACACCTTTCCAAAAGAAATACACATGTAACTGGCTGGATAAATGCAGGCTCATTTGATGAATGATGCTATGGAAAACGATGAAGTTTACGAGTATTTAAACAAACACATAAAAAACACATTTGCAAAACCATATTTTCGTATATTGAAAATAATACGTACATGTATTTAAATTCCAAAAACTTAACAAAGGTTATCACCACTGACGCCATTACCTTATTATACTGTTCCTTTGGATTCATACAGTGAACACAAGCAGACTTTAAGTACTTAAAAGGAAAACACGAAAAGTGCTTACAAAACACAAAAAAAAAACGCCACCCACACGCTGCGGTCGAAAGACTCACAAATCCTTTTTGAGACGGAGGCAGAGGACTTATTAACATTATCACTTTGCATCTCATACCTAGTTCACACTTGGTCCATACTTGTAGAAAACCCGCCTACTTTTGGAAACTTTTGCATTCACGTTTCACCGAATTTTCTACAACTCGAACAAAGATGGCGACTTCTCACAACTTAAAGTTGTAGAAGAGAGTCCCGCCCCTTGCCCTTCCTATAATTCTAGTTCCAGTGCTTCTTGAGAAAAAATGGCTGCCAACAAGTGGCTAACGTGGTCGGAGGCAGAGATAAACGCCCTCCTTGATATTTGGGAATGCCGTTCAGAGGCTATTGTCCAGGCCAGGCAACTATAATCACTCAGTTTCTGTGTTGATCACTTACATAATTTTGAGAAACTTTGTTCCAAGTGGAAATTATGAAAATTAAAGGTTGCTAACTTAATCTTCTGGAACATTCAGAGTTCTAAAACTCTACAAAGAGAAGATAATAATAAACTGAAGATATACTTCAAACAAATCGCAAATACCAGTGATCAACCTGGAAAGGATAAATTCCGCGACCTGGATTCGAATCAGGGACCATGCCTGTCGCTGTTCTTATCAATTAAGCTGTTTCGAGTCCAGGTCGCAGAATTTTTCCTTCCCTTTGGACATTTATTTACATGTATTTATCTGTCTATAAAAGAAAGAAAGTACTCAAAAGGGGCCTGTATGGCCATAAGGCCGACTTGTTGGATCCCCGGTGGGACTAACTGAAGAGCACAAGAACCCTGTATTCTCCTTAGTATTCTAGAACTATGTTCAAGTGAGAATGAGGCATCAGTCACTCAGAGAATTCTTTTTACTCTAAACAAATGTACAAAAGTAACCAGATAGCCAATAGCCTCAAAGCTAGCTAAGATATACAAGCTCAGTGAAGTAAACACACTATCCTATAAGTATATTCCGGATATAGTCTTGCAGAATGCAATAGAAATTATACGTTGGCAGAGCTGTTATAGCTGACTAGATATCTTGCCCGGAGATAATACAAAAGAAAAAATGACATATACAAGTATAATTGTTAATTTACATTCCCAATACAAAAATTTGCAAAAGATATACACAGACAAAAATCAGTAAATACACAAATCTCACATACCCATATGTGGAGCCAACAGAGAATACACATTATTCCTATTGTTTTTCCTGCCATAAAAGGTTGACAACAGCGAAGAAGCTCTGAATTTTGTAGATGGCTAAATCCAAATCGAATTCTATTCAGTTGAGTAGGGTCACGTGTCAGCGCAGAGGAAAAATAATGTTTGTGACAGAAACTGAGAAACAAACCCTACAGAAAGCCACTATTAAACATTTGCGAAACTGCAAAGAGATTACTATACCAAGACATGTAATTTTTCCTCTTTTCTGTAGAAAACTGTTCGGGCCGCCTCTTGGGCTTTTATTTTTATTATATTGCATGATATTATCGATGTATTTATAAATTTTAAAGATATTATAAGAAAGTTTATATGTTCTTAAATTTCTTCTTTTATAGCATCAAGAGTTCTTTGACTGCTATTGGGATAAAATGCATAAAGTATGGGTTCATTTATTTAATTAAATAAATCTTAAGTTTCCGATTTAAGCAAACTGGAGTAGAACTTATCTTTTAAACAATTAGATATAGAGGGATTCCCTTTAAAATTTCAAATTATTTTCCAGCTTTGTGGAGATGATGAAGAATGAGAAGAAGGAAGAATAGGAACCCAACACGAAGTTAATTATACTCAATTATTTGTTACGAAATATAAGTGAATGTTCCATGAATTAAGTATTTATTTTCAATATTTATATTTGAAATAAAAAATTAATTGAAAGTACTCCTTTCTACTTATTAAACTACAGTAGTAATTAAGGCACAGTTAAATTTCAACTTTTCGGACAGATTTTAAAATGTTTCATTTCACCAAGATTGACTAGAGAAAACCCTGCTTATCCAAAGGATAACTTTATCCCTCCAAATTCTGCCAAATAACATAAAGTATCGGTTGAATAGGCGAGAATTTCCAATGACTTCGAAGAATTGGAGAATCTTTTCGTCAGCCGTATCGAGACTAGGGTAGATAGATTTATAATATACAGGTTGAGTTAAAAAAATTATTAAAAGGTAATGTCGATGCGATGCATTTTATAGCACAGATTTATTCTATGTACAGTCATCAAAGGGAAATAATCCACACTAGAATTTTACTCTAAGTTTTACCGTTTCAATATTAATTTATTTTTAATAATTTAATAATTTAATATTACATTTGGAGTTAACATTATTACGATTATTAAATTTAAACTTCAGATATTTCTAGGCCTTCTCCACTAGATAAATGTAATACAAAGTCCTACTTCCTGATGTCGGCCCACAAGATATTTTTATTTCCTCCCCCATCTTCTGGTAGGTTGAGATATTGGTCCAAGCATCAAGTAAATGCCGATACTTGTTCCTTTGACTCCTTGCCGGGTCATCTAGCGCACATCGCGGGGGGAGGGGGGGGGGGGGCTACGAGGAGCCCCGTGCTACGGAACGCACGGCCGTATTTTACGTCAACCGACCTGGCCTATTCTTCGGCCAACGCTCAGAAATTTGTGGAGCTAATCACAGATTCATACCCATTACACTAGAAAGAGTAACCTTAAACATTTTTTTAAGCTGAATTAAAACTATGTCAATAGATGGCTGAAATTTAAGCTATGGTCTCTTAAACCATTATATAGTATATGTACTTCTATGAACGAAATTAGCTAAAATATAATATTAATATGTCAAATTAAAGTAACAATAGTATATACCTCAAATAGCTCCAATATCTTGAATATTAATATATTTATTATTTATATTACTAATTATAATTATTATAATCATTATTTATCCTTCAATAACCAACAATATTCCTAAAAAACAAGAAAACATTGAAAATTAAAAAATAATTATAATTAAAAAAGCTATTAAAACAACACAATAGCATGAAATGTAATATTAAGTATTAAACTCGTGTGGATTATTTCCTTTGGTTGACTGTACCAAATAACAGACTACGACACCGCACCATTGAGTTTCGCCCAAACTTCATCCGTGGCCTTCATGCTCAAAGGTCTCCTCTACGTCGCATGCAATACATAGATCAAAGAATATTAACATTTTTCACTGTATTTTAACTTTTTAAATTCCGTATATTTATCTTTGATTCTATTTATTATACACTTGTTATTTTTCACTTTTTATTGTTGTTGTTTTTTGTTTCTGTGTTTATATCCTTGTTGGCATTATGCTGTTGATGTGGATCAAATAGAGATCCAATAAAGACTAGGATAATTTAAAAAAAATATAGTCAACGAATAATTGAAAGGAAGGATGGGTGGATGAAAGGAGTGTAACATTTTTTTTAAAAATTGCGTTTTTATTAGCAAAATGTTCAAATTAACATCCTTTACAGCTTTTGAAAAGTGTTTTTGGGTTTTTATTCAAATCCCTTCAGTTTACTGCGGACATATTTAAAATTTTGGATGTACAATAAATTTAAAAACTAAATCATGGATGAAGCGGTAATGGATTAATAAAAAACTTGTGACATGCGTAGAATAAATCTAAATTGTTTAAAAAGCAAGCTGTGATCCAAGGGTAAGCTCAAAATCACAGTATTTATTGTCAGGGATGTCAGCAATGAAGCGAGAATAATGTTATTTATTAATTTATTGTGTAATTTCAGTATTTATTAATTTTACTAAATTTGGTTATTCATCTTTAAAAATCAATGGCAAAGATGGAGTAGGTGCATTTCTTTCTATCCTATTTGTTCAAATTACTGTAAAGACACCAGAATTTGAGGAGAAGCATTGCGTGTAAGATACTTTTATGAGGATACATTAGGAACAATATCAGGAAAAAAATATTAGAAATTATTAGGAAGAATACAGATACTTTTATGAAGAAATATAGGAAAGTAAGAATTAGTTACAAAAAAGGCAAGAAAATCATAATTATAATCATTTTAAAAAATGTAATTATTTATTAGTCACTTATAAAATCCAGTAGTTGCAGCTTGGTTTATTTTGCTGAATACGGGAATAATGAGTCTTGGAATAGCAAAATGGCAGTATTTCAATAAAGAAACCTACACGTTTCGAAATTACAGTTCATCATCAGATAGAGAACGATTACAACGTAATTTCGAAACGCGTAGGTTTCTTTATTAAAACACTACCATTTTTCTATTCCAAGATTCCTTATTATTCACTTATAAATAAAAAATGTTTTTTAAATTATCATTGTTACGTACCTGTTCAATTAAAATTGCAGTCATTAAAACATAACTCCTTCCATAAACAAAAATTAAAATACATTTTGAATGACAGCATTTTTTTTAGACACCAAAGAATATTATTTACAAATTAGACAAATTTTTAACGGAATCTTAAATTGAGGCTCGTGTAAAATTTATAATTGTGTACAGCCCCTTCACCCATTCAATTGTCACAAGTTTCTCTTCTTCTATGGTCTCATCTGAATCAGAATTGGTAGTTTCCACAAGCAGCTGCATGACAAAGAAATACAAATTAGTATATCCCAATCAGCTTTTGTAGGGCCCTAACCAAAGTTTAGCCAAGAACAAATTTAACAAAGACCTATCCAAAATCCAAATATTGACCATATGTGCCAATCATTACTTCACAGAAAATAATTGTGACATTTTAGACTGGGACCATACATTGAATAGGGCCTTCGCCCCCCCCCCCCCCCTCACTAAGGCCCTATTCTTGGATACATTTTTGAACTCAATTAACGATTTTTTTAATACTGTAAACGAAATCTTAAACTGTCATATATCCACACTTTTATTGTTATTAATTCAATTAACGAAGGCGATTTATATACAATTAAAAATTTAATTAGAATTTTTAGCAAGTTCACTATTCATTAATCTAAATGAATGGCAACAGAGTTTTACCTAAGTTTTACATTACTTCTCAAAGAAACTGATTAATGAATACAAAATTTTATATATGTTAATATTGTTTATAGGGATTATTACAATAATGAATTTTATCTAAAACAAAAAAACGCGAACAGATTATAAAAAATAAACAAAAAAATACAACAACCAGCAATTATGACATTATCGAAGCTAAGACTAGACTGGCCAATATAAAAACGTAAAAATTGAAATTGCATAATGTAACTTGAATTCCTTACTCTTTTAGTTACATGAAAGTAAATTTATAATTCAAAGCTTTTAAAGAGCCAGAGAAATCTACATGTTCAACTAAAACTAACCCAAGAACTAAAATGTGAACCGGTTCACCTGAGAATTACGACCAAATTTCAAGACAACTGAAACCAAACTCAATTTGAAAATTTCAAACAAAGTGGAAACCAAATCCTAAAACGGTATACCTAAAACCTGCATTTTAAGAATTCGTTTTAAAAAGTACTAAGCCCCCCAATCCTATAAATTCAATCCTCGCAAAAATCCTATAAATCTACGAATAAGAATTCTCAAGTTCTCATTCAGCAATAAACCACTTTAAAAAGTTAAACGATTAAATGAAGAGCAAGAAAGTACAATATACACGGTGTTTCAAAAATATTTTTACAAACTTTTAGGTGAGGTATTATGGGTGATTGTAAGCAAAGAAGTTCATATGAACAAGGGTCCGAATTCGAACGATAACTGAGATATGAACAGAAATAAAAATGCCGCCACCAAGATCAAAGTTAATAAGTCAGGTTCTGCAACGCCTGGGATAATGAATTTTTGAGGAATAATAGGGTACATAAAACTGTATAAACTGTTAAAATTTGATCGTATTCCAACAAGTAGTTTCACAGTTACGCATTCAAAATCTTAACAGTGCTCACATGCGAGTACTAACCAGCATGTATTACGATGTTGAGTGCGTGATTCGGAAACTACTTGTGGGAATACAATCAAATTTTAACGATGTACACAGTTTTATGTACCCTATTATTCCCAAAATTTCATCATTCTAGATGTTATAGAACCTGAGTTATTAACATGTTGATCATGATGGCGGCATTTTTAGCACGATAGGTACTCATGTTTTCACAATGTGCGTCCGTCCGTCTGTCCGTTGGTGCTCTAGCTTTCGAACGCTTCCGAATTTTCGACTTCCGTTTTCGCCATTCGACAACTTAGGGAAATCGGAAGACTGAGTTCGTTGGTGGAAAAAAAATCGGTGAACTACTTCCGGTTCAAAACGTCAAAAATAATAGAGGGGACTACGTTTTTCACTATACAATTCCATGTATAAATGGCCTGTGCATTTCCAAATACTGTTCTCCTTTTAGCATTCCATAGCTAAAGCAAAGAAAAAGCTTGTGAATTAAATGAAGACACGTGATCGTCTTCCTTGATGGTCAATATCAGTCAGAACTGGTTCAAAGGTATGTGGTTTGGTGGTTCAAGGGTATATGGTTCAGGGGAACTTTCAAAGCTCAGATTTGGCATGTAATATATCAAACAACTTGGAATGATGTGTAATGAATGAATATAACGTAAAATTAATGATAGTCGAAATTGGTTCAAAGGCACCTGGTTTCGTGGAACCATTGTGGTTCATTGGAACTTTTAAAGCCGATTAGTTTTAGTGGCTTGGTATATTGCAAGGACGCCGAACATCATTTCACCTATGTGAAAACGCTTTTAGAATGCGGTGTAACCCTCTACCTCACACACCCCCTTAATCGAAACCAAACTAGATAGTGAAGTAGCACATGCCCATAGCAAGTTACATTCTAAGTTTTCCACCTTCTACGACAGAAAATGTAGAAAATATTCAGGGGACAAACAGACGGTCATGGTAAAAGCAATAAGTAACATATTCTTCTGATATTTAATAAGTGTAAATCTAAGCGATCAAGATCTTGATCTGCAGACTAACGCTCATAAAATACGATGTTCTTTTGAGAAATGTTTAAAAGATTTTGATCTAATTTTGGATTTATTCATTTGGGTTATACTTACAATATAATCCTTGACAAGTTGAAATGACCTAATTTTCAACATGTCAACATCACAAAAACTCAAAATAATTAAATACTTCCCAACACCGCAACCATGTAACCAAATCCAAATCAGGTACTTTGTATCTGTCGGCTTCATGGCCTCACAGCTTATGCTGGTCGGAGCTGGATGGGAAATCAGGTGACATTCAAACCTCAGAGCAAGTCTGGGAAAATGGCCTCACAGCTTACGCCAGCAGCTGGATTCGAACCCGCGGTTATTCGTTTCCAGCGCGGCACCATACCCGGTTGGCCACCAGGAAAATCAGGTGGAACGAAGAAGAATAAAAAAGAAGTAAAACAGATGTGATAAGGTTGTTCTCGTCAGCAGACCTCATAGCTGGAGCACTGAGTAACCTATCTACCCTCCTTGCAAATTAATTCGCAGTACAAATAGTCAATAAGGAAAACTGGCTGATGCACATCGGAATCAAATGCCGCAGACTTTTATCATAATATTCATTATTAATGTATGATAATATGGGGATAGCCGCTTGAAGACATAAGGAAAGTAGCCAACAACGATAGGAGTGGAAACTCTTTGGAAGGAACTTCATCTCTTTCTTTGAGATTGCGTCTCTATTGCCATCTACCGGTGCAAAATTATAACGGCGGTGAGCCTTGCAATTTCTACGATTTCTACATCACGAAAGCTTTTCAAATTCTAACATTTCTTGTTCTTTTACTGGAAAATATTGTTAAACCCCAATAAAAGTACTTCAATATGTTTTTAACATAAAATCTATAAAATGACTTTTTATCAGTGTGTTTCTGCATTAATAAAAGTCCAGGGACGTTAAATTGGGAGGTTCGATTTTCAAAAATTCTGGACCTTTTTTCAAAAATTCCACTGAGTCGGACCTTTTTCCATAATGGGTTGGTCGTCGACCCCCATCGACCCCCCCTGACTACGGGCCTGTAATGGTGCATAAAAACAGTCTCTTTTCACATTATTATTATTATTATATTACTAATACTGAATTTCTAAGTAAGAAAGAGCCGATATACAACTTAAGACGTCAAAATATATTCTATATACCAAAAGTCTTCTATCACTATGGATGGAGAGAAAGAAAGTATTATATTCCACCTTTATTTAATCGACTGCCAAGATAGATACAGTCGTTGACTACCTTTAGAAAATTCTAGTATGGAAAATATATTAATCATTGTTGAAATAAAGTAATAATATTAATAAGTTATAGTAAACTGTAAAGTAAAATTCTAGACTCCCTTCCCCACCATACAAGCTAATTAGGTTTCGGGGAATCCTTAGAATTTTGATCATGTTCTTAGTTTATTATTGTATATACAGGGTGGTTTTGAATTGAGTACAGATTTTTTGGGAGATGATAGAAGAGGTTCTTAGAAGTATTTTTTGTCATATGAACATGGGGTCCCCGCAGCTCCGTTTACTTACAATACTGCATTGAACAATCAAATGACACCGGGACGCAGTGCTCGCTGGTAGGCCTAGATTATTTTATTTTTAACAATTAACACAAGCAATCTACTGTAATAACTGTAATAACACAAGAGCAGTTAGAGATTACCTAAATAAGACATATCCTGGTCGTTGGATTGGTCGTGGCGGACCAGTTGCTTGGCCACCGAGATCGCTAGATCTCACACCGATGGATTTTTTTTTATGGGGAAGCATAAAATCAATGGTGTACTCCGAACCCGTAGATACCGAAGAAGAATTGGCGGCTCGTGTTGTCGCGGCAGCAGGTGACATCAGCGACCGTGCAAATCAACTGTTTCCACGCGTACATCAATCCATCATAAGGCGTTGCGAATTGTGCTATGAAGCAAATGGCGGTCATTTCGAACAATTACTGTAAAAGTCATACAGTAGATTGCTTGTGTTAATTGTTAAAAATAAAATAATCTAGGCCTACCAACGCACACTACGTCCCGGTGTCATTTGATTGTTCAATGCAGTATTGTAAGTAAACGGAGCTGCGGGGACCCTATGTTCATATGACAAAAAATACTTCTAAGGACCTCTTCTATCATCTTCCAAAAAATCTGTACTCAATTCAAAAACACCCTATATATTCTGTAATATTGTTGTTTTTTTCCTCTGTAGTTATTTTGTGCCTGTGATAAGTGTTATTACTGAAACGCGTCGGCTGTCATTAAAATTCCTACAATGTTGCAATATCACAATACATGATACAGTACACAGGGATCATTAACGGGATCATTCTCTATATGTATGTTCTGGACCAATAATCACTGATGCTCGAAAAAAAATTTTCATCTCACGAACATACGCTTGAATGCATCTAATTTCAAAGATATACCAAATTTATTAAATGCCATTTTAAAATTTATTAAAATATTTACTAATTAAAATATCCGTTACTAATTCTAGCTGAAGGAAAATATGGCCAAGTGACATTTTTATTTGTTAAATATCAGATTTAAAGATGAAAAAAAAACCACGTGCTGCTACGATTTACGTCAACCTGCCATGGTCTTAGCACCTTATTATTAAGAAAATAATACAGATGAAAGAAATATCTTGACATTACTTTGTGCAACAGGTTTCCTGTAAATGTTTACAAAATGTACAATAAAAACCGAAATACTGGGTAACAAGCGCCCGTATCCTTACGTTGAGTAACACGCTCCTCTCTCTACTACTCCCTACAGTTGATCACTTATCTCTGTCTAGTACTTATCAGAATGATGTGCCATGAATAAATATAACGTAAAATTAATGATAGTCGAAATTGGTTCAAAGGAACCTGGTTTAGTAGAACCATTATGGTTCACTGGAATTTTCAATTCTAAAATACGGCATGTAATATATCAAACGACTTGGAATGATGTGCCATGAATGGAAATAACGTAAAATTAATGATAGTTGAAATTGGTTCAAATGCACCTGCGGACCCATTATGGTTCATTGGAAATTTAATATACGGCATGTAATATATATCAAACAACTTGCAATGACGTGTCATGAATGAATATAACGTAAAATTAATGAGAATTGAAATTGGTTCCATGATTCGTGTTTTAATGATACCATTATGAAACTATTGGAAACTTTCACTGCTAAGATATGGGATGTAACTACTTACGCCTTATATTATCAATAGTTAGTTTGTGTTAGGCAAATTTTAACAATAGCTGGTAGCGTATCATCCCTTCATTGATAAATCCTTACGTAGAAAAGCGTTGGCAATAGTTTTTGAAGAAAAATTATTAAATAGAAATGCGAATAAATTAAATGATTCGTATATGTTCTAATCTATAGAGAACTGCTACTTTCTCCATTTAACTTTTCAGATTGTTTTATTCAGCTTGAACTATACGTTTCCCTTAGAAGTACGCCTTTCTTAGCAACCAGAGGCTTCCATAGCAACCTCATCTAATTCATAACATTGAAAGGCTTCTTTAGAAATCAAATGCTTTCCTTTTCGTTCTCGATTTCTTTAAAATCCTATCGGTCCTGGGCATTTCAGTTGCCTAACTTGTTATTTCTGTTCAGATCTCAGTTGGCGTACAAATTCGGACCCATGTTCACATGAACTTCTTTGCTTACAATCACCCATACTACCTCCCCTAAAAGTTTGTAAAAGTATTTTTGAAACACCCTGTATAAAACCATAAAATTAATGCTTGGTTATTTTGCAGTTTTTAATTATTCATCTGTGCTGAAGTCCAATTCATGATCTGAAATATTCAAATTAAAACAACTTCAATAGAAAATAGTAAAAATAAAAATCAAAAGAATACAAAGGATTGTTTTTAATTCGCAGTGGCTAGTTCATGTCCCCGTGAATTTATGAAGACTCATGTCCATCTGTGATTGGCTGGGAATGTCACGTGATAAAGGCGTGTCCGCGTGAGCGGTGGACGTGCATTTTAATGTGTAAATATCTAGTTTGGGGTCTGTAAGTAATGTAGTTTGTCGTTCATGTTAGTCAAGGTCAATAAAAACCCTTTAAAGGGCAACTGACATCAAACATTTTTTTTTCGCTAAATTTATTCTTCATGCAACATTGCAACACATTTTTTTTTTAATTTTCTTTATTTCTATACAATAAAACCCATTTTCCGGCACGAAAATGAACGATCGCCGTCGCCATCATGAATCGGGGTGTGACATCAAAGTCGAAATTCGTTTATAATCTTTGCATAAGACAATACACACAAATGGTTGCTGGTGAAAATGGTTTATGAAAATGAACTTGATCAATTGAAAGGTTGAATTTACAAACAATAGTTATGACCCGGTGATGAAAGTTAAATATTTTGAAAAAAAAAATGCATAAAAAGCGATCTAGGATATGCACGAATGTTATGGAGATTTTATTTATACTGTTTTAATTCTAGTGTTTAGGCAAAGAAAATACATATAAATAATTCCAGGTGAATACTTCTATATTGTAAGGAAGGATGAAACATTTAAAAAATTATGTCTTGATGTCGATGTTTTGTTATAGCCGCGTACGGACTGAGCGAGCAACCTCCTGAGGCTGCCGCGAGACAAAGCAAAAACGGAAATTACATAAACGGCTGAGGCGCGCGGCAAAGATGAGTCACAATCCGTCCGAGCTTGAATATTCTTCATGAGAAATATGAATCACATCACACAAGTCTTATTAGCCTCTTATTCAATATTTAACATATATATTTACGAGAGAACTATTTTTGAATCAGAATGAAGTTCATTACACCGTTTCCTAATTAATAACTTTCCTAATTTTACAAATAAAGAATTTTTGTTATCATATGTAAATGCTTTCAAAAAAATATAAAGCAAGCATCTCCGATATCTAAATCTGTAACAGTTTTCTCTTTTATATAACATCTGGATCGTTATTTGTCTGTCGAGAGTCGTTATTATAATGGAAATCGTTCAACCAAAAAATGCTTAAAGTAGAATAAAATATACGGATAAATGGATTAGTCAAATACCGTTTGATTATAAGCGGTTACCAAAACAGTGTGTTATTTTTCAAAATTAAATATAATTAAATATAAAAACGATTATATCGCGAAGGTAAAATTTATTCCTAATATTTCAAAAGAGCACATAAAGTAGACACTCAAATTCTCCTTATTTTATCATTAAAAACACTCCAAAAAATCACTAATGTTCTGCCTTGACACGTCTTCAATCATCGATCATGATATCAAAGACGGAGAAACGAATTTAGAGGATTATCACGAACTCAAAGCCAGGTCAAAACTAACAAGATGCACAATAATACAATGTTCACTCTCGATGGCAAGTTGAGTAGAAGATGGGGACCAAAACTGATTTTGGTCCAGTTTTACGCAGCAATTTCTTCTTTCACGTTTTAGATTTAGAATTTTCGAAGTAGGAAACTGCAGTTTATTCTATACTACAAATGAACTTCATGAGCCGTCATCTTTATTACGACTTTTGAAAAAGAACACGCTATAAAGACCCCTCCCCTGTACACAGTAATAAGAACCCCGTTCCCTAATTGATCACAATATTCAAATCTTATTTCACAATTTAGATCAAAAAGTTTCTTGAAGTACTGCCTTGATAACATCCTCGGTCATGATATCGATGCTGCAAGCTGAAGAAACGAAATCAGAGGAAGTAGCACGGTAAATTCGAAACCAGATCAACATGAGCAAATTCTGATGCACAAGAAAGTTCATTCGCGACGGCAAGTTGATATATCTCTCACCCACCCATCCACTCACTCACTCACCCACACACTCATACTCACCTCTCTGATGAAGATTATCGAGCGTTGCTTAAAAATTTCATTCAGCTAAGGCACAATCTGCAGGGAAACAGGAAAGTCTTAAATTTTCAAAGCAGGGGACTTGACAATTTATGCGACAACACAGAAATTAACTTCATGCGCTCTCATCTTTACTACGACCTCTGAAATAAAGCAAATACTTTACCTGCAGAATGAAATCAAAATCAAATATTTTTTTCCTATAAATAACCAGAATATTTACGATCTTGAGACTGCGTCTTTTATCTTGAATTTTGAAAGTTGAGTCGCTTCCTCTAAGATTAAAGACACACAAAATATATACATATTGTACGAGGTAGGAATGACATTGCAGTAGGTGTTCAAAATGTCGACCCTGAGCCTCAATGCAGGTGTTTAGTCTGCGGACGAGATTCTCGCGAACTCTGGTGAAGACGTCACTGTTGGTAAATCCTGACTTCTCCACACACTGTTGGTAAATCCTTCCCGCTTCAGTAGCATTACCCTGTGCCTCGCCGTAGACGAGATGCATGTCCGCCAGCTCCGCCTTAGTCAAGCGATCCATTGTACCACAATGGAGTTACATGTTTCTTTTCCTCTCTTTTAAAGGAGAGAACACGAACAATTTACATGTTTAGATCCTAATTTACATGGACCCTACCATTTCCGTCCGAGTAACGCACATCCATTCCTACCTCGTACAAGTTGCATTATCTCTGTAAGGATGCATTTTCGGACCCATGTTTATAGGAAAAATATTGTTCCCCGCTACAAACTGTACATGGTATTTCATTCTTGACCTACCTTTCTGAATCATCCAGTATATTCAAGGTGAGGCATTTATCTTGAGACAACTGAATATCTCGGAAACTAAGCATTGTACGAAAAATGTCCAAAATCAAAAGTGAATTATTTCGCGGGGGAAATTCATCAGTTAAAAAATTACCCCTTCCCCCTTGTGAGGGAGGCTGGGGGAAGGGGGTAACTTAGAAATCTTAAATAGAAACCCCTCTTTTAATGGTATATTCAGATTGTAGAGTTCTCACACTGTAAGGTGAAATGGAAGCGTTCACTTTAACGCGATCAACAGGTAGGGATAGGTAGGGAAAATTTTTTAAAATGATCTAATTTTCTTAAATCCTGGCACTTCAACAATAGGCTGTAACGAGCGGTTGCGAGCAGGCTTGAGTGAAAAAAGGCATTTCACAGCTCGCGCATGAGGGTATAAAGTATACTATATCTATGACGTCCCTACCTATTGAGCGCGATAAAGTGAACGCTTCATTTCACCTTACAGTGTGAGAACTCTACACAATATTCGAGAAATGTTTTATTCTTGGTGTTTTTTCAATTGATCCAACCGTTTAGGAGATAGAAGCCCTAAACACGCATAGACTACTGTCCCCAAAAGTTTACTTGTGCACTTTTGAAATTCTCACTTCGGATTCTTAAAGACCATCAAAAAATAGAATAGGAATTTCTGCAGACCCACTCTGCAGATAAAATTGGGTTCAAAACTTTAAAAGTTCCACACTTTCAGGGCCTCTATCTCCTAAACGGTTGGATCAATTGGAAAAACCCAAGAATAAAATATACAGGGCGATTCAAAATTCTTCGTACAAACTTTTAGGGGAGTTCATATGGGGAGTAGGTTCTATCTGCCAACGAACGTTTTTGGGTGATTCTAAGCAAAAAAGTTCATATGAACATCGGTCCAAATTTGAACGATAACTGAGATATGAACAGAAATAAAAATGCCCCCACCAAGATCAACAAGTTAATAACTCAGGTTTTATAACATCTAGGATGATGAAATTTGGAAGAATAATGGGGTACATAAAACTGTGTATACCTTTAAAATTTGATTGAATTCCAACGAGTAGTTTCAGAGTTACGCAGTCAACATCGTAAAACTGCGAGTGCTGGTTGGTACTCGTTACGATTGAGCACTGGTTTACGATGTTGACTGCGTAACTCGGAAACTACTCGTTGGAATTCAATCAAATTTTAAAGGTATACACAGTTTTATGCATCCTGATATTCTGCCAAATTTTATAATCTTAGATGGCATAGAACTTAAGTTAATAACTTGTTGATCTTGGTGGCGGCATGTTTATTTCTGTTCATATCTCAGTTATCGTTCAAATTCGGACCACGTTCATATGAACTTTTTTGTTTAGAATCACCCATACTAACTCCCCTAAAAGTTTGTACGATGAATTTTGAATTATCCTGTATAATAATATAGTCACGTAAATTAAGAAATTGTGGTCTTAATATCTGCAAGAATAAACCGCTGTTCTTACTTTTGTACAACTTTGGTGCGTAGGTGACCGGACTTTACAACTCTTACGTAATGGAGGGGTTCTAACTTTTTTTTTTTTAACGCTAACTACGAAGAACATTCCTGAACTACATATCAGTATCATACGATGTTAAAGGATTAACACGAAAATAACGAAAACTGGAAGCTTTAAGCAAATTTTTATGGATAAATAATATGTAAAAAATTTATTTCAAGCTCCTAATAAATATTAAAGTCCTATTCAGTTTAAAATTTCTAGGCCTACCCGAAAATGCCGTTCATAACCACGAACGTGAAAACGATTTTTGTAAATTAAATTATAAAAAATGCAAAAGAAAGTTTTAAGTATATATAAAAAATTTACATCTCTGAATTAATTTGAATTCAAAAAATATTACAGTAATTCAATATTCACTATAATAATTTTCCTGGAAACGCCAAATACACAGCTGTTGTCTTCTGTCGTTAAAAATCAAACTGAGTTTTAGAACAACCGCCAAAGATTGACCTTCAAGCATGCGCAGTGAACAATTGGCAGACAGGTGTTGATAGGAGAAGCCGGTGGGGGGGGGGGGAGAAGTAGGAACTTTGTTGTTACCCCTCCCTATATCATCACTTGGTAACAGCATTTTGGTATCTTCCAAGTTCAATCATCTCGATATTTTATGCATAAGAAGAAATTATGAAAAAAAAAAACCGTCTTAAGAACAGATTTTTATTTTAAAAAATACAATAAAATAATTAAATTATTTAAACAGGAATTCATAAAATTTTAATCATTTATATAAAAATCAGCGACCGTGGACGTTGTCACAAGAAAGAAAAAAAATCTAACAATGGGTTATTTCCCGGTTATACAATCGGGTGAATTCCCTCCATTGTGCCATTTAATCAATAAAAATGTTGAACTTTCTCTGAATACTGAAACTTTTACTCTGCTGTGTACCTCCTGTCGGGATTACTGACCACTTTGACTGGCCTCTCGCCAAATTAATTAATATTTAAAATATTCACAAAGTAAAATTAATTTTTATTCATCAGAAATGATTAATATAAATATTATAATGGAATTCATTAAGTTTTTATATGATCTTGGAATAAGTAATAAGAGTTAGCTATATAGAAAGTACTAAATCCTCCAGGCTTGAATAACGATTGCCGCCCTGGTGGTATTAAGACGTAATTTTGGATTGCACTTCTGCCCTGGGATTCACGAAAGTGTCGTTATTAACGACTTTATAACAATAAGAACGTCGGTAAATTTAGCCATTATAACGACACAAAGTTTCAACGGAAAATTTTTCTTTTTAGCTCTGTGCACGAACGATGTATTCTCCGTGTTGTACTAAGAATTTTGGTCATTTTGTTTGCCTGAACGATGATTTAGTGTGGTACGCCGATACATATGAGATATAACAAAGAAAGCTCACGAAACTGTTCGTGGGAGTAGTTAAAGACAAGCCACAATGGAATAGGGAGATACTCATGAAAAATAAATTCACTTTGGAGCAAATTGCCTTCAAGTGAAACCACAAGTTTAGCTTTAAGAATGATCTGCCTTGTGGTCATGAATTGTTGATCGCCTTGAAGCAACGGTTGTTGAAGCTGTGAAAGGATGGCTTTCTTCTGGAACTTATTGTGTTTTGATTGCTGTGCTACCGCCGGAGAGTGAGGACGACGTTTTTTTCTCCAGAGTTTTCGAACAGATATAACCGTCCGAGCGACATGGAAATAGCACGTGCTAAAACAGGAAAGCATTCTCCTGACCAGCCGAATATAATTAGTTTTCAATAGACGCTCCTTTGCTGGTCCAGGAAAATTTCTTAAAATGATTATGGAAATCGTAGAACTGAGTGATCTAACGAGGCTTGCAATCGGGTACGACGGATCTGGTTGTTCCCGTTCGACTCGCGTTATGTTTGTATGTTTGCTGCAGGACTAAAAACATTAAAAGTTGAAGAACGTCGTGAATCATCAGTCAACAACGTTTAGCTGCAAAAAGATGAGTTAAATCGATCCTTGATATTAATTCGATGGTCACCCAACTGCGATAAATGCCTTTTCCGAATTTCTTGGTTTCGGGTTATGCCCTAGTATTAAATAAAATTTGATAAATATGATTTTATTTTTTCTTTACTTTTTTTCTTTTCGTATATATTAATACTATAAGGAACATATTATATAGTATTTTCATTTTAAAATTTATAAATTAATTGAAACAATCTTTCAATGAGAGGCGCCTTAAAATTATTTTTTACTTTTAGATTTGTAACACGGTTTATAAATATAAATGATCACCGACATTTTCCATTGTTTCAAGACAGACCGCGCTAGGTGCCACATTGATTGCAGTAAGTTCGACTGTGACCTACGATAGAGGTATTTCGTTGAAGGCTACTGTAAATGAAACTAAAATTTCTATCTTCCGATAGGGCGGCGCTGCGGCGCCGCTTTTCAATGGAGTTATCGCCCTATCGGGGGCTAGAAATTTTAGCTTCATTTTTCAGTGGAGCTCGATGACCATTTATATCTGTTGACTGTGATTTGTAATCAATTTTCAACCCATGCTTTAGCTATAAATACGTGAAAATTAAGAAAACCTGAAGAGGTGGCCCAATCCCTTAAGCAGATATAAATTCAATAAAAATAAGTTTTTAATTCTTTTTAAGAATTCGAATTTTGAAATTGTGAAATTTTCTATTACACTTTTTCATGCATGTACACCGTAATTTTTCAGTTTCAGTTATCAAGGATTTCTCCTGTAATTTTAGAAACCATGCAACATTACAAAAATTGGCACAAGCAGCTCGAAAATATTACGGGTGATCGCGTGTTCGCCGGACTTTGTTTATCTAATTGCTTTGCAAAACTGCCTATACAGTGTGTTCACGAACTCTGTTGCACAAACTTTTAGGGGTGGTAGAGGACCTTATTTTGATTATACTTTGCCAATAAACTGGGGGCCTCAAATGAATCCTTGATAAATAAAAAAATTGTCAAACATTATATATACGTACAACGGCTGTCAGAGACTTCCTCATAATATTGTCTCTCTCGTTAATGTATTTCCAGAACACGGAGGAAATTAGAAAATTGATACAGATGGTCACAAGGTATTTAATAACCAAATACGGTCAAACATTCCTGGAGTGTCTCTTACATGGTCATTTGCAGTCACAATTCGCGGTACCAGCTCCTCTTCCGAATCCACAGGATTCCCCACATTCTTCAAATGTCCCTAGAATAAAAAATCTAAAGAGTTTAGAGCATTTGTTATACTAAATCGTATACTTTCTTATGCTTTTCGATGAAATGTTAATTACAAGTTCATAGCATGTGTTTTATTTATCTATTTTCTACTACACTAATGGCCGTATTCACCACCTAGGGTTAATCTGACTAAGGAACATCACGCAGTGATAATAAAATTCCAAACAAGCTCCTCAGAAATTCGGTAATTTTCAATTTCCCAATGCAAAAGCACCCTATTGACACACGACAATGCAAAACCGCACACAGCTTTACAGACCCGTTGAAAGATATGCAGCTTGGGTTGGAAGCTTTGCTTATCTTCCGTACTTATCTGACATCTCTCCCATAAATTATCACTTCTTTAGATCATTGAAAAATCATATGTACACACCTCATGCCCTCGACATAGAGTTGCACGTAGACTTTTTCACCTCCAAGAGCAAAGATTTCTACCATCATGTGACTTATAAGTTACCTATCCGTTGGAGACATGTTATTGATTGTGAAGGGGACTTTTTTGATGAATAAATTGAATGTCTTAATAGTTATGTGAGTGCAAATGTGTCACTGCGGCAAATACGTAAGAACTTTAAATGATCTCTATAGACAAGATAAGTTAATACCCTTTTCATTCTTAAAATCATTTTATCAAGAAAGTTAGGCTTTTTTCTTCGAAAAAATACGTTGCTTTATACCATTAAACATGAACGGGGAACATAAAATTGCTTTAGGCGTGAACACAAAATCGCTTTCAGTGAATGAAAAGAATTAAAGTTTCATATACTGAGTGGCCAGTTTATTAGGAACACCCATGACTATGCAAATCCGTTGGCATAGAAATTACTATGTATCAGTTGGTCACGTGACAATCGGTACCAATATAAAGCAAGAATACATGTGTCAAATGCAAATAGTTTGACTGTCACCATGGGGAAAAGAAAGGATCTGAGCGACTTCGAGCGCAGGATGATAGTTGGTGCCCGGCGAGGTGGACTGAGTATTTCCGAAATCGCAAGTCTTCTTGGCTTTTCCCGAACAACCATTTCGAGGGTTTACCAGTACTGGTTGAACAACCAAAAAACAACCAGCCAGAGACAAGCCTGTGGTCGGAAACCACTCGTCGCTCCAAGGGGTAAGCATAGGATGGGATGCTTGTTCGTGCGAATAGAAACGTCACGACTCGTTAACTAACCGTGAAGTACAACACTGGACCGCAGAATAACATCTCTGAACGCACTACACGCCGTACATTGGCAAGGATGGGCTACAGCCAATCCAGGTACTTTTGATCGCCACCCAAAACCGCAAAAAAGTCTCCAACTTGCCCGTCAACACCAACATTGGACCGTCGACGACTGGAAGAAGGTCTGCTTGTGGATGAATCCCGTTTCCATGCAGATAGCCAACGAAGAATTTGGAGACAACAGCACGAAGCGATGGACCCCTCCTGTCTGGTTTCCACTGTTCAGGGCTGGTGGAGGCTTTGTCTGCGGAATGTTTTCCTGGCATACTCTTCGTCCGCTAATACGTGTAGAACATCGTTTTAATGGTCAGGGCTACCTGAACATTGGTGCCGACCACGTTCATCCCTTCATGGCTACTGTGTTTCCCCCATCGGAAGGATACTTCGAGCAGGAAAATGCTCCGTGTCACAAGGCTCGTATCGTCAGGGAACGATTCCAGGAGCACGATAATGAGTTCAACTTACTCCTCTGGCCACCACAGTCCCCAGATTTTAAGCCAATCGAACATCTTTGGGATGAGCTGGAACGGGTTATTCGAGGCATGGATCCACCACCATTCAATAAGCATCAACTAGGAGCAGCTGTTGCATCCGCATGGACAAACATCACGGAACAATGCTTCCAGCGGCTAATTAAATCCATGCCACGGCGAATTTCGTGCTGTTATAACTGCTATGGGTGGAGCAACACAGTTTAAGGGGAGGGGTGTTCCTAATAAACTGGCCATTCAGTATATATTTGAAAAATCCTTACTTTTACATTAAGTTCTTCAAGACGAAAGATAATTAATTATATCTAATTTTAGCATTATCATCAAATTTATTTCATTTTATGAGAAATACTAAAATATTCAGTTCAAATTAAGAAATCTTAACTCTTCTTTCGGGTTCAAATATAATTTCGAAATTAATTTCAGCGTTAATAAATTCTTAACAAAGTCTTTATGAATGAAAAGATCAATGTCATCATTTAAAAAAATACAAGCGTTGTTTTTATTTGTTCGAGCTCGTTCTATGTCTACCAAAAAGGATATGTGTACATTTTTAAATTTACAAGCTGGAATTTGAAAAGAAATATGTCGGGGTTTTTTTTTTTTATTTTTGGTTATTCTTTCAATTTGCTCACATGTGTTATTTTCAGGAAATATGCTTCGCTTATTTACAGGGCGTTAGAGGAAGCTATATTTTTATTTTTGAGAATAATTCAACCCCCTTAAAGTAAAATAGAATTCAGAATAGGAAGTCGTAGAGAAAAAAAAATCCTGTTAGGTATTTTTCAATAAATTCCTATAAAAGCAATGAGTGGAAATTAGTTGCATAGATTTCCCATCTGTTTACAGCTGAAGACGTTAAACTGAAAAGTGTTTTTTCCACAGCTATGTTTCTAACAAGGTTCTTGCAGTTGATATTATTGTTCTTCGCTACAAACTTGCTTTTTGAGACTCCTTCTGTTTTTGCCAATGACAACGTAAGTAAAATAAATTTTAAAAATTCAAATCTATAACAATCTCGGCCCGTCTATTTGTAGCTTTTTTTGTATAAACATTTTAAGCACCTTTTCATTTGTTCAAAATGGAATTATAATTAAAAGTTTATAATAAGTGTTTTTAACAACTTTAATTGTAAAATTTTTTAATATTTTTGCAGATCGTACCGGTAAGAATTTGAGATTTTCTGCTTTGTTTTTCATTTGTGGCAATAAATTAGGTAACATTTAAAGTCTATCCAAAAGAAATATTGTAAATCTAAACGTATAAATGAACACTATAACCTAAACATTTGCTTAAATTTAGTGATGATTTAATATGCTTTAAATTACACGTATGTGAATTGATATTTCAGTTTATGCTATAATTTACATATACGAGGGATTATTGTTATTGCTTTTCAATATATTTAAAGCAGACTAATTTTTCGTTAGGGATGGAAGTGCGTGGATCAACCAAAAATAATTAAGGAGGTAAATTAATTAGTAACTACTTTGAATAATTAATTATTTGAATAAATTTTATTATATACAGTATTTTTCGCTTCGAATATTCATATTGGAGGGCCAGTTTATTAATTTCTTTATTAAATTTTGGATTAAACGCATAAAAATGAACAAGGAGTTTAATACGGATAAACGACGTATGTCCATTTGGGTGCATGTTGTTGAAAATATTGAAAGTTTTGCAAAAAGTATGCACGAATGTGTAAATCCACCCATGTGGGTGCATTTCGGTGAAAATCATGAACGTTTGGCCAGGCCAACTTCTTCAGACTATACAGTAAGCTATTATATACACTGATTGGAAGAAAGTAATCGGACACTTTCGATTTTAGATGTTTTGTCGAATATTTAGAAAAATACTTGACGAATTATCCTGAAAAAGGATGTTACACCTCATATATTTCAGCGAAGGTTTTCTCCCGAAGGCAAATAGGGGACCAGCAAAGAAGTGAACCAAAAAAATAATGTTTGGAATCACCCTGTAGCTGTAGCATATGCTTAAGAGGCTTGTTTTACTTTTCTATGTTCATTTATATAAAGGTTTCTTTAAAAAAGTCGAAACGTTTTTGTAAGTTTTTTGTTTATAACACGCAGGATTTTCAACCCAATGCAATGCCATTTTCAAGAAACTTGACTAACTACAGTACAGACAACACCCTGCAATCAGAATAGAAAAATATTAAATATTTGATGAAATATGAGCATTTTTACTAAATAATGTTTAACTGCGCATGCGCATGCGC
>JAHWFO010031644.1:5896894-5923289 GCA_023313115.1 Rhysida immarginata
ACTTCTTTGCTGGTCCCGTATTTGCCTTCGGGAGAAAACCTTCGCTGAAATATATGAGGTGTAACATCCTTTTTCAGGATAATTCTTCAAGTATTTTTCTAGACATTCGACAAAACGTCTAAAATCGAAAGTGTCCGATTACTTTCTTCCAATCAGTGTATATACAGGAGCCAATCAGAATAAATTATATAAGACTAATCCAGTTAATTACAATACAGGTCGGAATTTAAGGGCATTTCCAATTATCATCCAATTAGCGACGTTCATGGGGCCTTGTTCCGCATTAAACAACTGATTGGATGTTACCGTCGCGATCTCCACTGATTCTAGAAAGTTCAATAACTTTGATTTTTGGGAAACATGGAGGATCTTAACTAACTTCGGGTCATAATCGTGTTTGCAATCTAAGATGTGGCTGGCAAAACTTGACGCTTCTTTATTCCCATGTTTTATGCACGCAAAGTGTTCTGGTACAAATTTTCTTCCGCGTCTGACCTCGGTAATGGCACATTCAATTTCATAAATACCAGATTTTTCTAAGGCTGGAATTTTGTCTTTAGCACTCTCTAAATATTTCTTCAGAGAATTTTGACTTCGATAGGCTAATTTGAAACTAAAGGACCTTGCGATCTTATTGATCCCTTTGTTTAATTGTTTATTATAGGGAAGTACAAAGAAATTGCCTTTATCATCTCTAGTTTTACTTAATGTTGTGGTATTTTCCATGTAGCATTTAGCCTGGAATTTCTTTGGAAAATTTATATCAGAGTTAAAGAATATTTTGCATGCATAAAAAATGGGAATACAGAAGCGTCAAGTTTTGCCAGCCACATCTTAAATTGCAAACACGATTATGACCCGAAGTTAGTTAGGATCCTCCATGTTTCCCAAGATCCAAAGTTATTGGACTTTCTAGAATCAGTGGAGATCGCGAAGGTAACATCCAATCAGTTGCTTACTGCGGAACAAGGCCCCATGAACGTCGCTGATTGGATGACAATTGGAAACGCCCTAAAATCCTGACCTGTATTGTAATTAACTAGATTAGTCTTATATATAATTTATTTTGATTGGCTCCTGTATATTATATACAGGGTGTCTCAGAATTCATTGTACAAACTTCTAGGGGAGTTAGTTTGGGTGGTTCTAAGCAAAAAAGTTCATATGAACATGGGTCCAAATTTGAACCTTAACTGAGATATGAACAGAAATAAAAATGCAGCCACCAAGATCAACAAGTTAATAACTCAGGTTCTGCATAGCCTAGATTAATGAAATATGGGGGAATAACAGGGTACATAAGACTGTGTATATCGTTAAAATTTGATCGAATTCCAACAAAAAGTTTTCGAGTTACTCATTCAACATCATAACACGTGCTCACTTGTGAGTACTAACTAGCACTTGTTACAATTTTGACTGCGTAACTCGTAAACTTCTGGTTGGAGTTCAATCAAATTTTAACGATATACATAGTCTTATGTACCCTGTTATTCCCCCAAATTCCATTAATCTAGGCTTTACAGAATCTGAGTAATTAACTTGTTGATCTTGGTGGCGGCATTTTTATTTCTGTTCAGTAATCTCAGTTATCGTTCAAATTCGGACCCATGTTCATATGAACTTTTTTGCTTAGAATCACCCATACTAACTCCCCTAGATGTTTGTACAATGAATTCTGAGACACCCTGTATATACAGGTGTATAATAACTGTATAACCTGTCTTCAGACGCTGAAGAAGTTGGCCTGGCCAACGAAATGTACATACGTCGTTTATCCGTATTAAACTCCTTGTGGAAAAGTGTATTCATTTTATGTGTTTAGTGTTAGTGTATCCACAGTTTTTGGCTTTTTGTTTTTCCTATTAAATTTTGGATTGTTATCCTCTTCTACCTTGGTCGGAACTTGGGTTTACACAAGTTGTGGGAAGCTTTCTGCAAAAATATCCTACCGCGCTGAAATGATAGAGTCTTTCATTTGCTGCGAATATGAATAGTTATTCTCACAAGTTGCTACATTTTATCTTGTTATACTTTATCCTAAGAGATAAATACATTTATGGTTTGCAATTTTTGTCTGACCGGTTACTGGCAAAGTCGGTGTGGATCTAAAGTAGTAAAATAAATTAGCCATTATATCGAGATGTTCCTTCTTCGGAGACATTTGCAGCATCTTATTCTTGTGTGCAGAGCCTTTTCTTATTTCAGACCACGTCATTCGATCACCATTGGGGCGATCCAGTTCATTAAATGGAAGATAATAAATTGGCCTTTCAGTGTATACTATTTTTAATAGGAAACAACATAATTCGTTGTTAATTAACTATTTCAGATATCGCCCAAATTAAGAAAATGTAACTTCAAAAAGGCCTCTGAAGTGGACAATGACGTATGGTTATTTATCAAAATATTAGAATACTTATTTATGGTTATTTATCAAAATACACCTCCTATTCAAAATATTAGAATACTTACAGAAGACAACATTCTGATACACATACTGGCCCAATGATAACTCGTTTCATTAAAATTTAAATTGTACAGTGAAGGTGTCTTGCTATTGGGGTATCAAAAGTAATATTCAAAAATAGTTCGTTTAAATAAGGTAAAACAAAATAAACTTACGATTCAGAGAATGTTATTAGTTCAAAATATTAGAATATCGGGGTGGGAGGGGTAGTTGAGCCTTCCGTATTTAAATTGGTCAGTTGAAAGTGTGTAAGCATAACATCTCTGTCATTGAGCACTTGAAAGCTATTTGTCTCACTGCAATGGGTCATATAAGCGTCATTTTGGCAACAACGAAAACCCTCATCATAGCCCTACATCAAGAAACGCAGAAAGAAACATCCAGACAAGCCAAATGTTCTCACAGCACAGTATCAAGGACTATTCAGCAACACAAATCTGGTGACGGCTTTGTGACAAGACGCCGCAACTGCGGAAGAAAACGAGCAACAAATGTGCGAGATGAAAAGTGCCTGAAGAACATCATCAAGAAAAACCGTTTCAAAAGCGTTCGGCACATTCATCGACTGTGGGGCCTGCATGGAATACACGTATCCAACGTTGGCCGGCCAGATGGCCGAGAGGGCTAGGGCGTAGGCTTTCTTGTTCTCGAGTCCGTCTGCTCGTGGGTTCGAATCCCACTGTGGGCATGGATGTTTGTGTTTGTCCCGGGCAGCGTACAGATATAACTTGTGTAAAAGGCGCAAAATGACCTTAGTAGTCGACGCCAAAAATTTCTAATAAACCAACCAATCAACAACGTTGCGGCGAATTCATCAAGTGAAGTTTGCATCAAGAGTACCAAAAACACAAGCTCGCGCTTTCTGTAAAGTGGTTCAGAGGAACATCTTCTCTGGAGTGAAATTGAATGAAACAACGTACTAATTCAACGATGAATCAGTGTTCTGCGTGTGCCATGGTGACCAAAGTACCCGTGTGTGGAGAACGACGACAGAAGCATTCAACAGAGAGTGTTTTAAACATTCTATTAAATTTGCAGCATCTGTAATAGTATGGGGATATATGGTCGCTGAAGGAGAAGGACAATTATGTGTTTTGAAGACCCGCGTAACCTCCGAAGTATATCAAGAAGTATTGGAGAATTACATGCTCGACTCTGCAGAAGACCTGTGTGGTGAGGACTTCATATTCCAATAGGATGGTGCGTCCTGCCACACCTCTAAAGCAACAACGGCATGGCTGCAATCTCGAAACATTACGGTGATTCCTTGGTGTGCCAATTCTCCCGACCTCAACCCAATAGAGAACTTATGGAGTATAATGAAAAAGCGGCTCCAAGTCACATCACCAGGAAATGAAGCTGATCTCATCAAGTCAGCTGTTAGCGTCGTGTGATGAATTCTTTCAGCAGGTTGGACTGTGGGAAGCTTGTTGGCAAGATGAGAAACCGATTACCGGCTGTGATCAAAGCACGAGGGGATGCTACGAAATATTGAACGTTTCAAGAATGCCAGTTGGCGGTAATGAATGTTTCTTCGTTAGTTTGTTCACGTAGTCTAATATTTTGAACCAATAAAATTACGTATTCTAATTTTCTGAATCGTTAGTTATATATTTTTTCCTTATTTAAATGAACTAGTTTTGAATATTACTTTTGTTATGGCAATAGCAAGACACCTTCTTCACTGTATAATTTTAATTTTAATGAAACGAGTTATCATTGGGCCAGGATGTGCATCAGAATGTTGTCTTCTGTAAGTATTCTAATATTTTGAATAGGAGGTGGGTAAGAATTCCTGAAGTGGGTCCCTCAAAAACAAATATGTCATGAAATTTAAAACTTTTATTATAATTTGGTTAATGGAGTATTAAAATTTCCAAAATATTTTTGAAAAATTTCCAATTGTTAAAAAGTTATAAACAAATACATTTTTTGGTACTTTTTGTTTAAAAAGTCATATATCAAGCTAATTCTTTCAAATCTCTTTGAAATTTTAAAGATAACAAGTAAAAGGTATATATTCCATAATAAAACATAAAAGAATGAGAAAAAAAACTTTGTGTAAAAAAAAAAAAAATTTAATAAAAAAATGAATATTTTTTAATGTTCTCAATTGATTTCAACAATTTAGAAAAAACACATTTATTACCGACTATTTGAAAAACATTTTGATGATTTTTGTTATACGCTTTTATTAGGACCGATAGGTACTTATGTTTTCACAATGTGCGTCCGTCTGTCTGTCTGTCTGTTGGTGCTCTAGCTTTCGAACCCTTCCGAATTTTCGACTTCCGTTTTCGCCATTCGACAACTTAGGGCAATCGGAAGTCTCAGTTCGTTGGTGGAAAAAATCGGTGAACTACTTCCGGTTCAAAACGTCAAAAATAATATAGGGGACCACGTTTTTCACTATACAATTCCATGTATACGGAGGTTGATTCAGATAAAATGAGACGACTTTGCAGTTCTGTTACGATGGCGTAATACCATGGCGCCACCATCGGTTGCGTTCGATGTGAGAACCACGTTGTTGGACTATCGCCCGGCACCGTAATTTCCGCTGAGTTTGAGGAACTCCATGGGAAGTTCGTTCCACACCTGCTGACACACTTTCCATAGCCATCAACGGTTCTTGGCCGGCGACTTCCGAGCCTTCGTTTCAGGAGACCAAAACCACAGAAATCCATCGATGATGCATCAGGAGATTTTACAGGCACATGAGAGAAGGGAATAACTCGTATGCCCGTCTCCTGTTCACATGAGATGACTTGGCAGTGTGGTTTGATGCCTTGTCCATGTGGATCCAAACTTTTGATTGCTCACCAGGGTACAGACGTGGGATATCCTGCCGATATATGTGGTCCATTACATTACTCTGGAAGTAAGCTGCACTAATTTTACAGTTTCCAGGAACTCGACGAATCGTGAGCAATATCCAGTAACCACCATGAAGCCCTTTGAAAACTTTTCCTTGCACCTTCGGACAAAATCGGACCTGGCCTTACCCCCTCTTTCGCGATAGTAAATTGCCCTGGGTTTGTTGGTGTCATCGATGTAAGCTTCATCGACTTCCATCGGTCACCTGCAAGATGGTTTTCATACAGTTTTCTGGCGTTGGTGAATCGTTCCTGCATGTGCCTGGTCGATAGTCTGTGACCGCGCGCTTTCTGACGTCGTTCCAGCCCAAGATTGTCATGAATTATTCTGGAGACTGTTGCCTGTGAAATACCTTTCCTTTGGACTAGACTTCTCTGCGTAGGGGGATTTTCTTTCAGCACTTCAGACCGGATTTCTCGCACCACCTGAGCTGGGCGTGTTGGCTGGAACTTGTTTCTGGTCTGCTTCTCTGCTCGTCCACGTTCATTAGATGGTCGCAATTTGTTCTTTATGATTATTCCACCCACAGTAGCTTTGGATACCACAATACCATTTCGTTTGCATAATTTCACAATGCACGAAAGACTGAAGTTAGCGTCGAAAAGGTCAAACATATACCCTTCCCAAAAAGCTGTAATTTTGGAAGCCATGTTTCAGCACGAAATGTCCCAAATAACAGCAACAAGTGTATACAAAGCTAATCCCCATGAATAGTGGACGAGTCATGCAAATCACATTCCGTCAAGGTCATACGCGGCGTTTAAAGTCGTCTCATTTTATCTGAATTAACCCTCCGTAAATGGCCAGTGCACTACCAAATGCTGTTCTCTCTTTGGCATTCCATAGCTAAAGCAGAGAAAAGCCTTGTGAATTAAATGAAAACACGTGATGGCCTTCCTTGATGGTCAATATCAGTCAGAACTGGTTCAAGGGTATGTGGTTTAGTGGTACCAGTATGGTCCACTGGAAACTTTCAATGCTAAGAAATGGCATGTATTATATCAAACAGCTTGAAATAACATGTCATGGTTGAATATTACCGTAAAATTAATGATAGTCGAAATAAGTTCAATGGTATGTGGTTTCATGGAACCATTATGGTTCACTGGAAACTTTCTTAGCTCAGATTTGGCATATATCAAACAACTTGGAATGTCCTCTCATGAATGAATATAACATAAAATTAATTATTTTCGAAATTGGCTCAAACACACCTGATTTAATGTTCCATCATGGTTCATTTTAAACTTTCAATGCTAAGATACTGCATGCAATATATCAAACCACTTGGAATGATGTGTCATGAATGAATATGACGTAAAATTAATGATAGTCGAAATTGGTTCCAAGGCAGCTAATTTATTAGACCCATTATGGTTCATTGGAACTTTCAACGCTAAAATATGGCATGTAATATATCAAACGACTTGAAATGATGTGTCATAAATGAATATAACGTAAAGTAAATGATAATCTAATTTGGTTCCATGATTCATGTTTTAATGATACCATTATGAAACCATTGGAAACTTTCAATGCTAAGATATAGCATGTAATTACTTATACCTCATATTATCAATAGTTTGTTTGCGTTAGGCAAATTTTAACAATAGCTAGTACCGAATCATTCCTTCAATGGTACTTGCTTACGTAGAAAAGCTTTGGCAATAGTTTATGAAGAAAGAATTGACCCTTACATAGAACGCTTCAACAATTAACGCTTCTTTCATTAAATAGGAGTGCTTACAAATTAAAGGATTCGTATATGTTCTAATCTATAGAGAATTGCTACTTTCTCCATTTAACTTTTCAGGTAGTTTTATTCAGTTTGAACTATACATTTCTCTTAGAAGTACGCCTTGCTTAGCAATCAGAGGCTTCCTTAGAACCTCATCTAATTCTTAACAACGAAAGGCTTTTTTACAAATCAAATGCTTTCCTTTTCGTTCTTGAATGCATTTAAAATCCTATCGGTCCTGGGCATTTCGGTTGCCTGACTTGTTTAGCTTGCTTTTCTATTTGTGGGTCCGCATCTGTGTGTCCGGGCAAAATCTTGTTATCAATATTAAGCCAACTTCCCTACAAGCTAGAGAGCTGAAACTTGAAACACATACGCAGGACTGACGACAATGCATGTTAATTTTTTTTTTCAAATCGGTTCACTGGTTCGTGTTCTAATGGTACCAATTCATTACTACGAATTGTCCAATTGCCACAACAAACAATTCGTATACGACGAGGGTTAAATGTATCAGTTGTTTATTGTTGCTAAACAAGAATAAAAGCATGGTTTGAAAAGGCCCTTTTTTCCCTCTTATCTTCTTTTTTACGTGAATGCCGTCATTTTTTGTCAAGCTACTCAATCGTGCCACTGGGCTGCTAAGCAAGTAACCGTTCATCCTTATGCAATTTATTACAACAAAAATAATGATATAAAAAATAACAATTTCGTAATAATATAGGAAAACTTACAACATGATTCTATGGCAGTAATTTATTCAATTGCAAATTAGTCGATTATTTGAAAAAAAAATAAATTCGGCTTACAAAATGTTAAAAAATATTTTATTTCTCCGATGGTGCTGGTTCTCAGTACAAAATTCGAAGTCTATATTTTTAAAAAAATGATTTCGCCCATTCGTATAGATCTTTCAGTGAAGTAATTGGTCGTCCATTAATTTGCTGCATACTAGTCTTGCGTGCATGTCTTTTGACAGTACCTCTGAGGCCATCGCGAGACTCTTTACCATGCGAAGTCGCGAAAAAGTTCCACTCAGCTTGCGTTATCTTATTTATGATAAAGTAAATTGATGAAGTTTGAGTTGTTTTCTACACACACACCCATATACACACACATGCACACAGAAAAGCAAGCTAAATAAAAGCGTATAACAACGGTCACCAATTTTTTTTTCAAATTCTAAATCTTTAATAAATACAGATTCAATGTGTTTTTTCAAAATTGTTGAAATCGATTGAGATCATAAAAAATATTCATTTTTTTTTATTAAAAGTTTTTTTGTTTTTTTTTTACACAAAAATTTTCTTTTTCTCATTTTTTTTGTTTTGTTATGAAATATTTACTTTTTACTTGTTATCTTTAAAATTTCAAAGACATTTGAAAAAATTAGCTTACTATATAACTTTTTAAACAAAAAGTACCAAAAAAACATATTTTTTTATAACTTTTTAACAAATGGAAATTTTTCAAAAATATTTTGGGAATTTTAATATTCTATTATGTACTACCAAATTGTAATAAAGGTTTTAAATTTCACGCCATGTTTGTTTTTGAGGGGCCCACTTCAGGAATTCTTACCCTGGTATAAAAGGGCAAGTTTTGAATATTTTACAAGTAATAAACGTTTTGATTTTTAGGTACACTTATATTTTTGATATTAAAGATTATAATGACTTGTAAAAATTTATCGATTCTTTGCAGGAGAAATTAAAAAAATTAATGCTCTGTTTGTTGAAATTGCTTGGAGCTGTGAGTAAACTTAACTTTCTTTGCTTGACATAAATCTTTACCTCTCGTTTATCTTAATACCCACTGGTCAATGAATTAGAAACATCTGTTTAATATTTTGTATGTATGTGGGTTGGCATAGGCCAATAAGGTCAACACCACCACCAGAACTTTGATATTTATTGATAAAGAATGCTGGTTCCATTGCTTCATGGGGCTCCCTCCAAACGCTCTCCCTACCGTTGGTACAAAATATGTAACGTGATTCGTCAGGCCACATTACCTACTTTCAGTCTTCACGTGTCCAATCACGACTTTCTTGTTCTCTGCCAAAAATCAGGGGTTTCAGATAGGCATGTGCCTGGCGATTTCGATCCTGGCGCATAGTTCTGTCTAGTCTTGGGGTAGGTTGTTCCAAACTCCTAAACATGTTAGCGCAATTATGGAATTGTTGCAGCTGGTGTGCAGCGACGATGAACGTTACGTCCCATCTTGCCCACACATGCTCAATTAACGACAAGTCTGGAGATTGTGCTGGCCAGGAAGTAGTGCCATATGCTGCAAGGCCTGCAAACTAACACGGGCAGTGTGTGGACGGGCGTTATCCTGCTGGAAAACCATGTTACCCTCCTGTTGCAAGAAGGGCAGAAGAACAGGTTCCACAATCTGCTGGACGTACCGCAGCTGTTCAATGTCCCATCCAAAACACTAATGCTCGGTTCACATTGAGCCGGCAAGGCGGCAACCGTTGACGCATGCGCACTACGTCCAAGGCCAACTAGAAATAGGTCAATTCAAGTGCCGCGGCCGGCAAATAAGCCAGGCGGCAAAGTTGAAATTTGTTCAACTTTTGCCGGTTGCCGCTTTTGCCGGTTGCAGGCTCATCCAATCACGTTCGACTACTGGAGCACGTGATCAAAAGAATGATGGCGGATCACAATTTTATAGTGAAATAGAATAAAGAGAATGCACTTTATTTTGTAAATGTGAAATTATAAATTGCTATTGTCCTTCAGCTTTTTACATTGTTAAATAGATACGTTTGGTTAAATTTTAATTAGATAATTCAGTTGGAAATTAGCAAGTTTTAAACAGAAACGTGATCACGAATTTGGTTTTCGATCGCTTCGATTGAAAATATTGCCGATCGATGTTGGCGACAATCAAATTTAAAAATAATCTTGAAGACTTTTTATAAATACGAGAAAATATGCACACTGAATGAACAATTATAAATAAAACTAGAGTTTATTTGTATATTCTGTTTTGTTATGTTTTAATTATGCTTTCTCAGCGACATATAACACAGTTGAACTTCTTTATAACGAACTCTGATATAAAAAAAAAAAATAAACGAAACAATTCGGAATTGTCAACTGTGCCAATTGGCCTTTCAACAGTGATAAAACAAATTCTGAATTGTCTCAGATATAGCAAATTTCGGATATTATAAATTTCTATGAAACGTGAACTTCGTCCAGTTTTACTTCAATAACTTAAGATCGACACGACGCCGTCATTGTATAATTTCTCTTCCCTTGCCGCTTCTCTCGTGCCGGTCCAGTGGGAACAACTCGCGCGGGCGGCAGAGGAGGCAGGAGGGGGGAGGCAGAAAAAGACGCTTTGCCGCTTTGCCGCCTTGCCGGTCCAATGTGTACGGGGCATAAGGGTGATCGTTAGTTGTAACTGATCGCACCCCACACCATTACGCCAGGGGTATGTCTTGTGTGCCGTAGACGGATACACTGTGGAAGATGGCGCTCTGTTGCTTTTCGCTGCACATGTACACGTCCATCATTGGTGTACAGGCAGAATCTGCTTTCATCACTAAAGACCACAGACCTCCATTCGGCTCTTTCGCGGCACCACTGCAACCGCGCGGTGTCCTTGCAGGAAGTGGGAGTCTGGCTAGAGGGATCCGTGCCCGCAGTCCTGCAGCTAGCAATCGGTTACCAATGGTCCGTCTTGACAAAGCTGGTGCCACTCTGGCCCTTATCTCTGCTGCAGATGCTGTACGCTTGCTCAAAGCTTCTCGTATGATTCGAGAGTCTTAGTGTGGGTTAGTAGTGCGTGGGCATCTAGAACCAGGTCTACGTGAGTGCGTTCCTTCCGTAAACCACTGCTGACGACATCGAGCCACCACAGAAACATTACGACCGATCTGCCTCACAATCCGACCTCTGTCAAACTCCGTGAGTCAACTGTTCCAGTACAGTGCAGATGCCAAGTTGACGTTTTCATACAAATCTAGTGGGAACAATTCTTCTCCAGGATGGGCATGGAGCCACTCTGTACAACGTTCTTTTGGACGTATTGTCATGCAATTTGAATCGTTTCTTATATGCCACCGATGCTACATGTGTGCAAAATTTCAAATAAATCGACCCATTCCTTCTAGGTGGTGCATTTTTTTGCCAGCAATGTAGGTGATTAATACACGCTTGAATCATATGACCTCCAATTATTTAGCATATAAACGGATTAAAATTAATTTACACATGATTCGCAGATATTTTTAATTCACTGGCCAGTTTGTGTACTGCAATTGCTGTATATTTCAAGACAAACGTTCATGTATTTCTTTTAACTGGTATCTTCGTCAATTTTCTGTTTTATTTAGATTAATGATGATGACATATTATCTGTACCTAAATTTAAAGAAGTAATAAACATTTACTACAACCAGGTAAGTATAATTAACTCAACGTTTTTTCTTAACGTAAAAGTATGTGATTCACTTCTTTTGAAGTTTTCGAAGTTTATAATGTGTTAAACAGGTGGTGGTTTAATCAATAGGAACAGTATTATGATCCACCCTTCTACCTTTATAATGTGTATTTATTTCAAGTTCTTAAAGATATTTTTAAGCTATTTTATGCAATACAGTTAATGACATTCTAGTAATATGACCTTTCTTCCATACTAAAGGAAATAACAAATGGTTTTACCAAATGAATTTATCAAGAGATACAATACAATAATCTAACACAGAGGCAGCGTTGGAGGAGTACCAGAGCGAGAGTATCATTATCTCAACTGCTACGCTAAGGGACCAAGAGCAGCGCCAGGGGCAATGCGGTATCGCCCCATTTGCCACCCCCAAACGCCGCCCATAATCTAACACAAAACAAGTGATAAAGCTTTGTTCTGAGGTTATCAAATTCGAAGTTTCTGCTACATATTGGAACTTTTCACTCATCTGCAATTTAACTGCTTATTAATTAACTGTTAATTATTCACGAAACAATTCCTTTTAAGAAGCGAAAGTTAATTTCTGCGAAAGGTCGAAACTGTATGTCCGTCGGTCTGTAATGAGCTCGATATCTCTGAAAGGTTTTGGAACTTTCGGCTTGGGTTTCACTAATAGCTGAGAACTATGTACCTCTCGGTCGACTTCGAAACTCAGCCAGATCCGACCAGTGTGCTAGCAGCCCAGAAGCCGTTCAGTGGAGGAAATAGTCAAACATTGTTGATGGTACACTGTTTAAAAAATAGTGGTAAGAACTGTTTATGTTTAAAACCAAACTCTTGTCTACATAAAATAGAGTTTACTTCTTGTATGTAAATTCGACCACCATGTGGTCTTCATTCAGCAATAATACAAAATAATGTAGGCAGAAGATCATTTAAATACATAAAGTCCTTGAATGAAGAGCCAAGCAGCTAAAATTACATTGACGTTCTTAGAGTAAGGTAAAAGCACATAGCCCATCAGGTTGATATAAACAGAATCGATTAACTGGGTTGGCCATAAGTCCCTTATCACCCCTTGTACAATTCGTGTTTGTGGAAACTGACGGACAATCACCATATTAGGTCAAGGGGGAAGTCATAATATGATGCATGTAACCGGGATGGCGGCCATCGTGAAAGCCATATTGGTTTCGCTCTGTTTGCGTGTCTGTCTATCCGTCTGTATGTCCGACGATTACTCGAGAATGCTTTAACTTTTTCAAATTCTGCTTTCGCTCTTCGATAGAGACCTTTCCTGAGGTCACCTGATTAGTTTGGCATTGAAATCGGTCTAACAGCCACGTGACTATTGAGGTCCAACCCCCCCCCCCCTAATAAATTTTTTTACTGGCAATATAAGGCATGTAATATATGTCATTCAAACGGGAATCACGAGCACGAGACGAATGTGACATTCTTTTCGATTTTCGAAATGCTACGTCCGAGAAAATGACCTCCAAAAAGTACTTCAATAACCCCTTATTACGAGCTTTAGCTAAAGCTATATACATGTACAAGCTTAATCGGTACCTTTTTGTGTCCGGTTGGCCGTCATTTGCACGATAACGTGAAAATGGATGAAATTAACTGAGATGTGTCAACTTTTGATGAGCTTTCGTGGACCCCTTAAAGCACGTGCACTAATGTTAATATTATGAACTTAAACCATGTAATATATCAATCGATTTGTAATGACGAGTCATAAGGGAATAGTGTTACGTTTTGTTTAACATTTAAGCATTGTTGATGTCAGCATGGAGCACGTGTCTATTATGAAGCTTTGTCAATGCACGTGCTCATTTCGTTTTTAAAATTCAGTGGTCAGGCCTATTATTGAAAGTGGCTAAATAATGTTAGGGCGATTGTTAAAAATGGCTAAATAATGTTAGGCCTATTGTTAAAAATGGCTAATTAATTAATTTATTTTATTTATTTATTTATTTATGAGTTTATAAGCAAAAGGCTAGTATTAGCCCAATAAAGCTTACAAAAAAAATATATATCATTATATTACATAAAAATGCAGGAAAAAATATAATGTATAAATGTATAGAGCTTATTCATGAGCCTTACAATATGGCGGCAGCAGCTTCAGCTCCGACTTTGATTGGCGGCAGAAGCTTCAGCTCCGCCGTTGATTGGCAACTGTATACCAGTTTCACGCTATGATTGGTTGCTGTGGAATGACGTCAGTCTGATGAATAAGCTCTATAAAAAATGTATAATCAAAACTAAATACCAAAGAGTAACTAAAAATCCATTGACATTAAAATAAAAACAGAAAACATCATAATAAAAGCCTAATATAGAGATAATAAAAAAACATCACAAAAAATAGGAGGCCTTTCGGTCTTTTTAATCAAGGACCTTCATCAGGTAGAAATTTTTGAAAGTCTTCAACTGATTTTTTCATTAGTGAAAGTTTTAAAGAATATAAAATTTAAAGAGTTAAAAAACATTGTTATAATCACAACATTGTCCAGAACATTACATTATTTTGAAAATATCAACTGATTAAAGGTTTTAAGAAAATAAATTAAAAAAATTAAAACATTGTTACAAATATAGTATTGTCAAAACATACAGTAGTTACATCATAACATTGCTATATTGTTATTTATTATTAAACTAGCAAAGGTACCCAGCGTTGCCCGGGATAATTACACTTATAGGTAAAGAGAACAATATCAAAAAATTAAATTAAATTTTGCAATAACTTAAAAATAAACACATGAAAATGCTTAAAATTAATACAGTAAAAATTCTTAATGAAAATTCGACAAAAAATTTTTTAAAGGCTCACAATGGGTGGACCTCTCCAAGGATGCCACTGGTGGTCTAAATAATTTCTTATTCACATAATCTTACTTCAGATATACACTTGATATTGCAATTTCCACTCTTCTCTCGATGTGTTGAAGCAAAACTTGGCCATTCATCACTTTGTGTAGTCTAGCGGTCGCCGATTCTTCTATTTACTTGCTTCCCATTTGCTCAATACAGCACGGAGCTAAAGGGGTGCTTCCTCTGTCGTCTTTGCACTCTTTCTCAATAGTCTGCCAACTCTTCATTATCTCCAGTTACTGATCATTTTCAAAGATTTGCAAGAAATTGTTAAGTACTAAGAACTCTCTTTTCTAAGAAAAGCCTGAATAATAGGAATTCTATGCATTGTTACAAAATGAAGCTTATCCATATTCCATCATCATTTTATGTTCATTGTTATAATTCTTGGAAAGGATTGCTTTATCATTGCATCATCATTTTGTGCTCATTGTTATTGGTGAATTGTGTTTTGATACCATTGTTGATGCCTATTATTGCACAAACTTTGCCTTGCATTGTTGGTCATGAGATACATATTGTTGGTCCGTGCAGAGTGTTTGTGAATTGCGTGCTGATACCATTGTTGATGTTAGGCCTATTGTTAAAAATGACTTAATAATGTTATGTCTATTGTTAAAAATGGATAATAATGTTAGGGTTATAGTTAAAAATGACTAAATAATGTTAGGCCTGTAGTTAAAAATGACTAAATAATGTTAGGCCTAATGTTAAAAATGGCTAATCAATGTTAGGCCTATTGTTAAAAGTGGATAATAATGTTAGGCCTATAGTTAAAAAATGACTAAATAATGTTAGGCCTATTGTTAAAGATGGCTAATTAATGTTAGGACTATAGTTATCAGTAGATGATTAATATTATGCCTAATATATATTAAAATGTTAACAATAGGTAATTGCTGTTAGGCCAGTTGTTAAAAATAGCTAATTGATGTTAGGCCTTTATCAATAATAAATGTAAGTCCTGTTGTTAGCAAATAATAAATGCTAGGCATTTTGTTAACAATAGCTAATTGTTGTTAGGCCTATTATTATCGGCCTCGGTGGCTCAGTGGTTGCGTGATCGCCTCTGATGCCCGAGGACGCGGGTTCGACCCCGGCCGAGGACGGCGAGGATTTTCTTTCAGGGGGAAAATCCTGAGATCACGCACTTCCTTCGGAAGGGAAGTAAAGCCGTTGGTCCCGTGTAGTCGTTTGCCGGCTGCACGTTAAAGAACCCTTGCGAGGCAAAATTTGCGGCCCCTATAACGCTGTCCTGAAATGACCATGGCAGTTGAAAAGGATGTTAATACCAAACAAAACAAACCAACCATAGGCCTATTATTATCAACAAATAATTACTGTTATCAATTGTTTGCAATTGTTGTAATCTTATGCACTTTGTGTACGACCTGTGTAGCTCTTAAAGTAGAGAAAGGGAGAAGCTATGACAAACGTACAATAACTTTATAATAGACAACATACAAATTGCTTACGTACTCACCTACCCATTCTGTACACATTGTCTGCCTCAAATATTCATGTTAATACTCTAATAACTGATGTGCATTTGCATCATTGTACGAGACAAGGAATTTGTATTATTTTTTGTTTTAAGGTATTTCCATTGTTTATTTAAACCAACGGAAAGTAAAAGTGAAATATTGAAATTTAAAATTAAATCTGCGTCACAGGTAAAGCTCCTTAGAATGTTTACAAGATTTTTCCCGACAATGCTCTGCAACAATGATTTTTCTCTCCTAACATTTATGGTAACTTTGATTAAGAAATGATGAATGGCGCAGTGGAAAGAACATAGGCGCAGTAGTTTAAAGCATTAGACGTGCGAGCATTTCATTTCTCATTTCGCGCGTGTTTGGAAAGATTCGTGTGAGCGCTGCAACCGAATACGCTAATTTACATGCAGTTTTCGCCATTGTTGTATATAAAATATTACTGTAATATTAAAAAAAAAATTTTTATATTCTTCTTTTCACCATATTTGAAGATCGTTTTACGAGTTATATTCTTGTTTCATACCAGATCTTCTGCATATAAAGCTGTGTAAAACCCTCCCTTATGTAGATTTGATAAAGGCAGGAAATAAAGCCGAAAGTAGTCAATTTATTTCGTTAAGAAATACGATACTACGTCCATTCCACTTCAAGATATGTTCATTGAATTCCGCTGCTACAGCCCTTGAACTCCCCCCCCCCCCAATTACCCTTATCAACCCTGTCCTCTCCTCTGTGGTTAGTGGAATGCAATAGCACCTACAACAAAGGGTAAATAACAGTGAGAATCGCCATTTGGAATGCCTGTAACTGCTGAACGAATTAAGATATGAAGAAACGGACTGCACTATTGTTTTCCCATGACCACCTTCCCATTTAAAACCCTACGGTGCTTTCAAGTTGGCCGCCGTCCCGGTCGCCTGTACCATATGACTTCTCCTAGGCCTAATATGTCCCCACATGGTGGTTGTCCGTCAATTTCCACAAACACGAATTGTACAAGGGGTGGTAAGGGACTTATGGCCCACCCTGTACATTACAAATTACCAAACTAATGTCATTGATGATAAAATTTTTGGAAGAGCATAAAGACTGAAACTTGCCTTTCACTCTCATTCTTTCTGGCTAGGCCTCATGACACTAATTAACCAAGCATGGAGGAAATGTGAAAGAAATTTTGAATTCTAAAAAGTATAGCATTAAAAAACGGTTCAAGATTTACATAAGAAATCCTTTTATTCATTTCCGTGTCCTTCGATATCATTTTTTTTTTCAAATTTAAAGTAAAAAGCTAGTCATCAAAAAGAATAACATTAATAGTATTAATTTCAACTTCACAACACATGTTCACATGTTCTTATAAAAGATTAAATTCTTATAAATTATCACGTGGTTGATAAGAGGTTAATCCAACAATAAATAATTTTTTATATATGATTATGGCGTACTCATGAAAGCAAGAGAACGTTTATTAGAGATTATTTTTTAATGCTAGTTACGCAGAATAACAATTTTAATAATAATTATGATTAAATTTTTAAGATTTTTATAATGAATTTGAAATTTCAATTTGTATGATTTCAGTATGCGCTTTCCATTAGAAATGTAATTGCAAAAAAATAGAAATTAATTTCTTATATTTGATTTTTATTTAAATAAATACAATTTTACTAACTTTGTTACAAATTCTGTTTAATAATAGTTTCAGGCAGAATTGACGGCGGCTGCCGATGAATGCGCTGGTGGAGAAGTAGAACTTGAGGTAGTATAGTGTGTTTATAATTAAACAGACACAATTTGGGGCAAATGAAGGAATAATAACTTCATAGCTGGGGAGCTGCGCCTCCCATAACCCCCACCCCCTTGAACCTATTAATATGTTCCTCTTATAAAGCTGATCACAAAACTTCGGACCAATTTGGACCCTGTTAATGGTTATGCTTGGCCAATTCGGAGCCATCTGTAACACAATCAAATACAGATGAAAAAGAGAAAGGAAAAATTCCGCGAACGGACTTCGAACCAGGTACCACGATTCTCTAGCTTATCGCCCCTATCAACTTGGTAGTATTTCTACCATTCCACTTTACATCTGTAGCACAATCTACCAACCGAAATGGCAGCGAGTTTGATGGATGCACTAATCAGGGCATGTCACGTACGATTCTGAAATACACTTCTGTAGTGGAATACACTGAGTGAGCATATTATTATGACCACCCTGTCAGTATCTTGTTGGGCCACCTTTTGCCTTTAATACTGCGGTGATTCTTCGTGGCATTGATTCCACGAGATGTTGGAAGGTGGTGGGAGGAATCTGACACCATGCCTGATGCATAGCACTGTCTAGTTGTGCTAGATTGGACGGTGGTGGATCCAGTCGTCTGATGGTTCGTTCGACTTCGTCCCACAAATGCTCAATTGGTGTGAGATCTGGGAATTGTGGGGGTCACCGAAGTAAGGTAAAATCCCCTTCATGTTCCTGGAAACACTCCTGCACAATACGAGCTCTGTGGCATGGCGCATTGTCTTGCTGAAAGTAGCCATCTCCATTGGGGTACGCCATCAACATGACAGGGTGGACTTGATCGGCGACGATACGGAGGTATGCTGTGCCATCCAGACGTTGTTCAACACGTATTAACGGACCCAACGCATGCCAGGAAAACATTCCCCAGATCTTAACACTGCCCGCACCGGCCTGAAGGGTTGTACTCATGCATGCGGGGTCCATGCTTTCGTGCTGTTTCCGCCAGATTCTCACCGGCCGTCTGCATGATGTAACTGACTCATCAGACCACATGATTTGTTTCCACTGCTCGATAGTTTAGTCCTTGTGTTCCTTGTGTGTCGTTTCCGCTTGTTGGCTGCAGACAGCAAAGGTGTGCGGACAGGTCTTCGGCTTCCTTATCCCATGCGATGCCGTGTGCGGCGGATAGTGCATTCAGAGACCGTTTTGGAGGACCCCTGATTAAGGTCAGCAGTGATTTGATGCACAGTTGCCCTTCTGTTATCCTTTACCAGTCGTAACAGTCTCCGTTCTGTCCGTTCATCAACCATCCGCGGGCGGCCACAACGCGAACGTTCAGACCCCGTCTTCCGGCTACTCTTGAGCACCCCACGAATGTTGCTGTTTTGCTGATACTCGCTCCATAGCTCCGAGTGCCTACAATGATCCCGCGTTCGAAGGCTGTTAAATCGCGTCGTTTACCCATAGTTGAAGAATGGAACACAAGTACTGGTGGAGGACTGGTGAACGTAAAACAAGTCACAAGTAACGCAAGGTGAGGCAACTTAAGACATATAAAGAAACAAAAACGGTTATCGGGATATCTTTCTGCTAAAAGCAAATTTAAAAAAAAAAAAAAAAATCTTTTATAGCCTGAATCCCCTAACGATACTGATGATGTGCATTAAAAGCTTTTAACTCCCTATTATGCAAATTATCACCAACGTAGGCTACAGCAGCACCACATATTGCACTATCGGTGATATTTGCAACGGTGATATTTACGGAATTCTTCCTCCCAAGTTTTGATTATCCCCTTTACCAACCTGATGCCATTCCGGTTAGCAGATTGCGCTACAGATGGCTCCGAATTGTGTCAGTTTAATTAAAATCAGTCTGTATTTACATACAATACATTTATCTTTCATTAAAATTCTTCAGGTTTTGAGATGTTATTAGAAAAAAATTACTACTATTTTATATTAATGTGGCAAAAAAAATAAGTTATTGATAGGTTTCTTCATTCTCCTTTTTAGGCGGTCCCTGTTCTAAAATGCTTTAAAGAGAAAGCCTTAGAGGTACGATTTACAATATAAATGTCTTTCTTTAACTATTTTATAATTTCATTTAAAATGAAAAAAATTAATATTCACTGGATCGAATTATCTGGAAGGGGTTTTTTCATTTAACGATTCATTGATAATTTCGAAAGAAATTAAATTATACAGTCGACTCTTTCACAACGCGAAATTAAAAACCGCGTTTTGGTCCCTTGGTCCCCTCGGCGAGCGAAGCGAGCACCTCCAACCATGAAGGGAAGACCAGCAGTGAATTAAAAAACAAAATATGCACAGTATGTATGGAATTAAAATATAAAAGACTACTCCACAGAGGAAATGCAACATCATGGAAATTTTGTCGCAGCACCATGCAAATTTCATGATATGTTTAAAAAACAAGTATGCAGTTTCTGGTCAATGACGTTATTGGAAAAGTGGATAGGTTAAGCTAACTTTTGAGAAGTTCTCAGAACGCCTGGTCTGACGTACCCTATACCAGATGCATCAGGTAGATACAGTACACTACATGATCAAAGGAGTTGGGACACCCCTGTGAACACCTGGAAATGGATCATTTCATGAAAAAAAACTCATTTAAAGTTAACAACAAAATTTAAATAATTTTTTTTAATGGAATGATCCATTTCAAGCACAGTTGAATTGTAGAACAAATGACCTATCATCAATAGGCCACGACAGAAGGATGTGTCGAAGTTCGTACGAGGACAGATTATTGGATGTCACCTTTCTGGTTTGACGAGATGCGGGTTGAAGAACTGGATTGGCCCGCCCAGAGCCCTGATCTCAACCCCATCGAACATCTTTGGGACGAATTGGAACGACGTGTGAGATCCAGGATGGTTCGCCCTACATCTGTCCAGGAACTGACCACGACACTCCTCGAGGAATGGAGGTCAATACCTGTGGACACATGCCGTAAACTTGTGGACAGTATGCCATGTAGGGTGGAGGCAGTGACAGCAGCTCGGGGTGGTCCTACACACAACTGATTGAAGCTTTTTGCGACTTTACGGTAGAGCAACAGGTGTCCCAACTCCTTTGATCATGTAGTGTATACGCCAATTAAGTCGGAGACCATGACACTTGGGTTTACTGTTGGGCAGATATCACCTCGAAATGTACAAGAACTAGCGGACTTGGTATTCAGATTATGTGCTAGATATTCTAAGATACATATCGCTACTTCTTCAAATCGATACCTCGCAGAATGACTGCTTTATTGAGGGCCGAAAGAAGTCCTATATCCTATTAAGTAGATGTCATAACGTAATGGCGCTTCGTTGCGTTTATTTTATGCATTACCAACTTTTTGAATCGTTTGTTGGCCTTCGCCTGGCAAAAACTCGCAAAAAATTTCCATTCAATCTTTTACCGACCTCGCGATATTTCAAAACCACGATGGGATAAATAGCAATACCTCCATTTACAACAATTTTTTTCTGTTTCGTGCATTTTAATATAAACATCTTAAAAATTATACACATAAGGATGAAATCGGAAAAATTATCTTGCAGTTGATGGTTACTAGGTTTAGTTTGTTCTTAATAAAAATAAGAAAATGTATTCATTCGCATATAAAAATCGCAATTCTGAAATCCAGCATCCAAGTATTTATAAGCATATTTATCTTTTTTTTTAGATCTGCAAGGTTTGAAGAGAAAGAAACTATTGTAAAATGTATATTTATTTTTAATGTTATTTATAAAGTTATTAATTAACACCAGTAAAGAAATTTAGCGTTAAATGTTATGTCAATAAAGCAAACTTTATGTTTGATTGATATAAAAGTAAAAAAAAAACAAAAAAAAACAAGGCATAAACTAGCTAATATCTTTAAGAAATTATGTATGTATAGCACATCTGTAAAATAATTCATATAGGTCGTATGGGGACATGTTATTAAGTAATGATAAAATGAATAAATTATTTTTTAGAAACTTGTTATGACAATCGATTAATTTATATCTAGTTGGATAGTAATCTTTCAATAGTTTTTTTATTATTGTAGATTTGTTTTTTATTTATGAAGAGCAATTAAATGTATTAAAATGAATGATTTGCAATTCCAATGTATTAATAATGGAATTTTCCTTCAGGTCATAAGGAATAAAATTTGTTATTTTGCATTAACTCATGTTTAAAGATTACTTCAAGAAGTATATCGTGGGCATAATTTTAACGTGATTCTTCAATTATATAACAACACTAAACGTAATCATCTTTTGTAATGAACTCTTTTTTTTCTTCGAAAGATTTGAAAGCAGGAGCTCTACTCTTACGTGTATATTAATTAAGACAGTAAACAAATATAAATCGCGCTTAGAAAGTAAATGAAAAATTCCTGATGATGATTATTTACATCCGACGATTGCATGGTCAGTTTTTACGTACGAGGTGATCAAGGTTTTTTCACGTACTGATAACTCGAGATTTTTTGCATTACATAATTCAAACACCATAGAAAAATGCAATGTCGCAACGAGAAAAAAACTCATTACCAGAATAAAAACAGTAAAACTTAAAAAAAAATGTTAAGAGATGTAATGAGAATTGGGAAGAAGAAAGCAGAATGAAAGGCAGAAATGACAACCCATGTTGTTATCCTTGAATCTTTGGATTCCGAGAAGAACAAAAGATTCGAAAAAATTAATCATAATCAAATTGCCCATAAACATTTTTATTAAAAAATAAACCTAAAGAAAGCATGATGACGACGATATTCAGGAAGATTATAAAAGGTCTGAGTTAATTCGTCTCTTCATTCCTCCACCGAACAACATGAATTCCTTATTGAGTCTAGCGTTGGTCGTCCTCACCGTCGGAGTCGTCTTTGCTCAGGAAGCAGTGAGTAGCAATATATATCGCTTATGAGAAATATTATTATCCAGTTTAAAATAACGATAGCTAGTTTTATTAAAATGTAATTATTAATAAAAATATAATCATTTTATAATATTAAATTTTGATATTTTAATAGTGCTGGGACATAGAGAAACTAAAAGAAGTAAGTAAACATTATGAATGCTCGATTTACATACAGCAGAAAAATTCCCTTTCTTATACTCAATATATCTTTTTAATTGGTGTTCAATATTAAGAGAGCAATATTAAGTTGCTTTGCACTTTCCATTTTATTTTCTATCCTTACACATATTCACAAACTAACAAAAAAATTTTAAAAAATAATTCAAATAGACGATATAAAAAATTAAATTTTCATTTTTATTAAAAACTGCTTCCTAAACTATTATAAGCATTTCAGTCTTTACTCTTATCTTTTTATATAAATTGTGAAAAGTCAAACTGGATTTTATTTTTCATTTTGTCTCAGGTTGCCCCAACGTTTAAAGAATGCGGCATGACGAAAGATATCGATGAATCAGACAAAGTAATTCATGAATCTTAAAATCTTTAACTTTTATTGTATATCTCAGGAAAAATATACGTTTTATTTTATTTCTTTTTTTATTAGGAAAAGATGAAGGAAATATTCATCTGTGTAGGGAAGAAGGGAAAAGTGGTAAGGGAGAAAAAAAATAAACTTCAAGAATTCTCATTTTTATATAGGAATTTAATAAAGTCGATTCGTTTATTTGAAAGAAATATTGGCAAGGAATATAAGTTTGAAAAAGGTACATTAACATTAATCCATTACTTTCTTAGTTGGACGATGAAAATAACATTTTGATGAAAGAGTACAAAGAATGGAAAGAAAAAATGGCATTGGCCGTGAGTATTTCTGATAACGTTGAGAATACTTTTACTTCTTTTAAAAATTTGATCAAGGCAATTCAAACACTCTATTTATGTGAGGCAATGAAAAAGTATTTTTTTTTATTATACTTGTTAAATTATACGTAAATGTGGGCATACACAGGGTGCTAGGAAAATCTCGGAAAATATTCCGGATGACGGAAAATGCTTATTTTGATCCCCTCTACCACCCTTTAAAATTTTGCCAGATATTTTCTGAGCACCCTGTAGTTAAAGTTACAGTTTTATAATTTGCAAGAAGTTGTTTCACCTCAGATGATATTACTTTTCCTTTTAATAACTAATAAAGTTTTAGCCACCTCGGTGATGTGCGAATTATATTAGAAATACACGGTAGTAAATTTTTTCCTTTCAATTTCATATACAAGTTGAAGTGGCGGAATGGTACATTCCATTTTTGGATATAAATTAATTCTTGCGCATTCTTATATCCAATTTCAACTAATTTTTAATACAGATTAAATCCGAGTTGTTATTTCGAATGATATGGGCTAATTTTTAATAATTTTTAAAAATAAAAACCTCAATAACATCCAAATAGTTCTTCAAATCTCATCATTTTTTTATCCAAAAATTATTCGTGCCACTGATCGGAATTGGTACATGAGGGTACGGTTTAAGGAAACACTTAAGGGAGTACGTATTAATTTCATTTGGCTCGGCTACTTGCTGTTTTCGGAAGAGTTAGCTGCATAAAAAATTCGTTGAATTTTTTTTCGCGAGATTTAAACATTTCTTCACGAATCCAAGTTTTTAAGTCGATTTCAGTGAAGAAAATTTTTGAGTTGAGATGGAAGAAAACAGGCCCACTATCTGTTAGTTGGTGCTTGACCAGTAAATTACGATGCACTGGGGTCATTATAGTATCCAATGATTTTAATATTTCATAGATATACAAGTTTCAGTTTATATATTTATATTTTAAAAATAATCATAAGCGTAAATGTATAATTGAAATGTAAAAAAAAGCATTTTTACTAAGCTTAGTCAATTAATTATTGCATTCATGATGTTGTAGAACTTAATGAGTTAAACAGTGTCTAAGTGCGCTCTGGGTTCCATTCACTATTTAACAACTTGAGATAGTAGCAGATTAATAAAAGTGTCCCGATTATCAATAATCCTTTAACAAATAATGAAATATATAAACTCTTTTTAATGAAAAGAAATGTAAAGAAAAGTAATAAAATAATAAACAGTTAATTATCTAAAGTGACCCAATGCGGAGTAAAGCAATAAATGAAGGTTAGAGTCTTGTGAAGTAGAAGAAAAACACAGGTGAATGCAAGGGAAAGTAGATGAGTAGGAGTAACAGTTCTAGTGTAGGAGTAACAGTAGATGAGTATGTTCTAGTGGAGTGAAGGTCTTGTAGAGAAATGATAGATGCTAACTAATAAAAAGGATGAATCACTGGAAGACACACAGGAAGAATCACAGGGATAGTGACGTATAATAACAACAAGAAATCTTGTGATGAGAAGGTCCGATGATAGGAAGAATTGGTAATAAATTATAACAAATTGGCGATAAATTATAACAAAAAACCGTTTTCGAGATAATTGTTCTCATCTTCAGTTTGTTGTTGGATTGTTGTTGTACTGTATTTTTTTATTTTCAATTCAAAAATTTCCTTACGAACTGAAAATGAGATCAATTATCTCGAAAACGTTTTTTGTTATAATTTATCACGAATTTGTTATAATTTATTATCAATTCATCTTATCATCGGACTTTTTCATCACAAGATTTCTTCTTCCTGTTTTTATTATACGTCGCTATCTGTTCCTGTGATTCTTCCTGCGTTTCTTCCAGTGATTTTTTCTGTATATTATTTGACATCGACCATTCCTCTACAAGACCTTCACTCCACTAGAACATACATACTGTTACTCCTAGTCATCTACTTTCCCCTGCATTCACCTGTGTTTTTCTTCTACTTCCATCAGATCTCCACAAGATTCTCACCTTCATTTACCTACTTTACTCCACATTGGGTGACTTTAGATAATTAATTGTTTATTATTTCATTGGGCGAATATGTATTTCGATCTCTGTGAGATCATTATTCAACACAGGTTATTCGTTGAATAATGATCTCAAAGAGATCGAAATACGTATTCGCCCATTAAACTTTTGTGGACAAGAGGTTTGTTTTCTTGCATCGTGTCTTTAATACAGTGTATTCCCTCTTCTCAATTGAAAACAAGTGTATCTTTTTGAATATAGGTCTACTTTTATATAGAGTATATTTTATAAAACATTATTAAATTTCTAGGATAAGAAGGACGAAATACTTGCTACGATAAACAAATGCAGCGAAGAAAAAGATGTAATATCTGTAAGTGTTATATACGAAACGAAAAATTTTTTTTTCTGAATAATGCCTTTGAGTAAAATTTAAGGGATAATATGAATTATAATAAGGGAAATGAGTAAAATAAAAAATGTCTAATATTTGTTCTATTTTCTCTTTATAGATGGCAGATTTCGTACCGTGTTACAAGGCCGAAATGAAAAAAGTAAAAAAAAAAAAAAAATTGAATTCAGTACTTACACTTCGTATAAGGCTATCCAAAAGATTTTCGGTTTCTTTAAGTGAAGTTTAAGTGAGTTTTTCGGTAAAGGATGCATTATATAGCGCACCTGCCGAATTTGATTCTTTCACTGAATATAGTTCACAAATAATTCTTTTGAACGAAGTAGAAGGAAAGAAACACTAAATACAAAAACCCTTGAGTAAAACCGATATTAGACAGAAAATGGTAAAACCCTGTAAAAAGCTGACGTTTCGGACAGTAACTATCCTTTGTCAAAGCAAAATAATAAAATAATAATCATTTTGCTTTAACAAAGGGTAGTCTCTATCAGAAGCGCCAGCTTTTTTCTGTGTCCAAATATTTATCTCGGGATCTCCATAGACAAAAT
>JAHWFO010031644.1:5976499-5988764 GCA_023313115.1 Rhysida immarginata
TTTGACTCAAAACCACCGGCGCCTCAGGTTGCAATGGGCCCATCAACACCAACAGTGGCAAGCTGAATGGCAACAAGTTGTGTTTTCGGATGAGTCAAGGTTTAACTTGCAGCACCATGACGGCAGGATACGAGTCAGAAGACATCGTGGCGAGCGCGACCTTCCAGAATGCATCCTGCAGCGTCATTCAGGACAAACGCCAGGGGTGATGGTGTGGGGTGCAATCAGTTACCATGGCCGTTCCCGTCTGATCAGAATCCATGGCAATCTGAACAGTGACCGGTACATCAGGGAAGTTGTGCAACCCGAGGTCATCCCCTTCCTGCAGAACCTTCCAGGCGCTGTATTCCAACAGGACAATGCCCGACCGCATGTGGCCAGAAATGTCCTCGCCTTTTTCCAAGCACATCAGACGCCCTTGTTCCCCTGGCCTGCTCGTTCACCAGACATGTGCCCAATCGAACATGTGTGGGACAGGGTTGCTCATCGATTGGCTCGTCAGACTGCTGCAGCAGCAACTGTGGATGAACTGTATACCCGTGTAGACAGAGCATGGCAGGACATTCCCCAAGCCCTTATTCAGAGCTTGTTTGACTCAATGCCACGACGTTTAGAGGCTGTAATTGCATCCCACGGTGGTTTCACCCGATACTAATGTGACAATAAAACGCATTGTATTGACCTGAAAATCTAATGGTTTCTTTTCTGACCCATGATATGCAAATGCTCCAAATTTAATGCAGATTGGGCTATTCCATCAGGGTGTTGCGATTTTTATAAACAGTAGTGTAGTTGGTTAATAACCATTTTTAAGCAGTTGTTTCTATGGAATAATGTATAAGTACATTATAGGTACTATACTTGGGCACCTTCAGATTCTAAAATCAGTTCGTTGACTTTCAAAAGCTGCAGAGTATTTTCATCAAGTTTCTGCACATATTTGTTATACGGTTTTCTACTGCTTTCAAATGAACATCAACAAATCAACAATTAAAATGCTTTCAAATGAACATCAACAATGATTTGAGTTAATTTGATATTTAATATTTTAAAAAAACAATAAAAGAAGCAATGCTACATGGGTTGACAAATATAGCACACAACCTGTTCCTTAATGCTACGCCGGCCAGGTGGCCGAGAGGGCTAGGGCGTACGCTTTCTAGTTCTCGAGTCCGCCTGGTTGTGGGTTCGAATCCCGCCGTGTTTGTCTCGGGCTACGTAGAGATATAACTTGAGTAAAAGGCGCAAAATGACCTAAGTGGTCGACGCCTTAATTTCTATAACCCCGCCCCCTTAATGCTACCTTTTTTGAAACGCTTTTACCTGTGTTAATGTGAGCAAATACACAAACAAAATATATTGTGCACATCTACACCACAGGACCCTTCCAACCACATAAGTTTCATGCGTATTCGTCCACGTTAACACAGGTAAAAGTGTAATACAAAAAATGTGTTCCCGTATTTATATATAGATTTGTATATGGTGTAAATAAACGATTGTCTTGCGATTACCTTGCTTATCTTAATTTTAAAACTTTATCCAATTTTCAGATAATTACATGATATCTAGAATAGAACAAATGGATCCGCACGGAATATTTCAATTCTATTACATTAAACAGTTATCATTGTACGAACACCCTTTTTTATATATTTCTCCCTTTTTTAATAAATTCTCAAATTTTTCAAAATATTGATGGCTAGCAAGAAGATTATCACGGTATATTTAAATTCTGAACTTATTTAATTTTTTTCTCTAAAATCGTGACCGGGGAAAAAATAAACACATGTACATTCGATAGAACAATTCAACTTTTATTTTTCCACATAATCTCCAAGCCGATTGAGGCAACCATCCCAGTGGTGGACAAGTATTTTCACGCCCTGTCGATAGAAGTCGTCCGGTTGAGTGTGGAACCAGTTGCGAACTGCCGATTTCACCTCAAAGTCGTCACGGAAATGTTGACCGGCCAGTAACTTCTTCAACGGTCCGAAGATATAGTAGTCACTGGGAGCGAGGTCCGGGCTGTATGGAGGATGAAGCAGTGTTTCCCAGTTCCATCGCGGCAATAGGTCAGTGACCCGTTTCGCTGTGTGGGGACGTGCGTTGTGGTGGTGCAGAACGGTGTCCTCCATTGCCAAGTCAGGTCTTTTCCTGCGTATGACCGCTCGAAGATTCCTCAATGGCCGTTCGGAATTGACAGTGGCATGCGATGGAATAAACTCAAGCAGTATCGGACCACGGCAATCCCAAGAAAATGTCAACTTGACCTTGCCGGCTGATGGCACAGTTTTGAACTTTTTCGTTGTGGGAGATGAGGTGTGTTTCCAAACTGCTTATTGCATCTTGGTTTCGGGCGTGAAATGGTGGACCCATGATTCATCGCCTGTGAGATCCTCCTGGTATCGGGTGAGATGCAGCAAACAAGCATCGAAATGAGCACCTTGATGTTCGGCCGTCAACTGTCATGCACCCATCTGCATGACACTTTGCGAAAGCCGAGCAGCTCGTGAACAATGTCGTACGCCATCCCATATAAAATGCCCAACATTGCAGCGGATTACGTCTCACGACTGTTGCTGTCAGTCATGGATTCCCGCAGCCTCCCAGAGCGATGTTCGTCCAGCAGGTCCTCTCGTCCTTCTTTAAAAGCCTTGCATCAACGTTGTACAGTTCGTAGCTGCAGGAAATCACCTCCGTACACCGACACAATTTCCTTATGGATATCGACTGGTTTCAGTCCTTTTGCACAAAGAAAACGCATCAAAAGCACTGGACAATGAAATGAGAGCCGCCATATTGTTAGACTTTCACGTCGCTAGTGCTTGGCGGATGCACACGACACTAACAGGAAACTTTAACAATGAACCAAACTAACTTTTATGTATCGCAATTTTCCCATATGTGCCGTCACTTTCAAGGGAAAAAAAATACGCGACATTACTTTTTGATCATCCCTCGTACAATACAAATCTGACAGAGTACTTTCAATGGAAGAATTATTGTAATTTTCTGTCAGGAGTTTTTATGTGTATTCCATTTCCCAAAAAAAAAACCCGACGCCATTCGAATATGGAAATCAACTTTTAAATGTGCAGTGGAAACCCCTATTTTAATGGTTTTTTAGATTGTACACAACATTGGAGAAATGTTTCATTCTTGGTGTTTTTTCAATTCATCCAACCGTTTCAACCAACAGTTTCATCCAACCGTTTCAATTCATCCAACCGTTTTTTCAATTCAAGTGGGGTGTGTTTGCACTGTGTTTAAAGGAGAGACAAAAAACAAAAATTGTTCCTAAACACAATGGATTATAAAATGGGCAGCAATGTTTTTATTTGAATAACATTTTTACAATAATGCAAAACAATGGTTGTACAATAAATGTTGTCATAATAAATTCTCAAACACGTCCTTCTTGATCTATGCACATGTGGAAGCGATGTTGCAGAGATCTTTCTGACTGCAGTATCGTTTTCACCTCCACTGTATTGCACGCAGCTCCGATCCTTCACTGCATATCCTCAGGTGTTTTTGGTTGACTTCTGTAAACTGTATCTTTAACAGCCCCCCACACAAAAAAATTCCAGAGGAGTTAGATCAGGGGATCGAAAGGGCCATTCAACTGGCCAGAGCTCGACCAGTCCATCTGTCATGAAAAGCGTTCATAATGGCAATCTGAGCCATGTGGAGGTTGTGTGGTGGGGTACCATCTTACTGAAACCACATTTGTAGTCGGGAAGCCGGTAACCAGGGCTGCTGTGAGAATTATTAAATGCAAGGAACAAGACTAATATGGCCTTCCTCACCTACACAAGGACATATAATTTTTGTCTTCATGGGCCCTGTAACTATGTACTGGCTGCACCCCCCTCTCCTCAGGCTTGCCGGTAACTTTTTCTTTTTTAGCTCATCTCTCCAAACCTAGAGAGGAATTGGACGACTCTACTATTAGGTGTAGAGCAAATGGAGCAAAGGCAAAAAGGCGGCCTTGTTGTATTCTTCTAGTGAATCCCAACTCCATGGGTCTAGCCTGCCTTCCTTCCTTTTATCGAGCCATCAACTGATGACGTATGCGCTATGGCGGGGTGCCACTTTACATAAAATATCCTCAATGGGCATTTCTGCACATTTTACATCACATCCACGCCTGCCCTGACCGCAGCTTTGCCTGGGAATTACCAGGCATGTTTTTTTAAGTAATTACCATTTTGATATTATAAAAGAACAAGGACATTTTTAACGCCTTAATTCTTATATGAAAGCCTGGACCTTAATCTACTTTTCAATAAAATTTCCAACCTATATTAAGGCACTTATCATGTCATATGACAAGCTTATAAATTCCATCCTCATAAAAATCAGCCGCCTGATTTGCTAACCACTCCAGAATAGCCGTTATGATGTCGGCATCATTATCGTAGCGCTGACCGCCAAGATGCTTCTTTAAGTGCAAGAACAAATTATTATCACTGGGCGCTCACGTTACATCAGAATCAAAATAACAGCGAATCAAATCTTACATCCAGCGAGTACAGTAGGCTTATAAAAAAATTTTTTTTGTTTTTATTTTTGCAATCTTTCGTACATACCACTGCGGAGCATTTAATCACAAGTTCACGCAATGTGAAAGAAAAATGTTCCGTAATTCTACGCTGCGTTGTATGGAGGAGGTTCAAAAAGTTATGCAAGTGATTTTTTTTTCATGTTTCCATTAATGTACAAAATTAACGTTTGGTGGCGCTGATGATATATTTGTCTGCTATCTATGTTGCAAGTTAGAACAATAGACATGCACCCGTTCTCGCGCAATCAGTTCCGTTCGAATTCATAGTACACCACGCTGCGTTTTTTCTATGGAGTATTCTAATGAAAGTGAAAGATTCTACATAGTTAGCCGGTTCAAATTTGGGCATAAAGCAAAAGAAATTCATGAAGATTTGGTCACTGTTTGTGGCAGTAGTGTTTGTTCATTTGACACTGTTGCCCGTTGGATATGAAAGTTTAAGCAAGGTAGGCTGAGTTTACAAGATGACCCTCGCTCAGGTCGACCAGCACAAGCAGTGAACCAGGCAACGGCGATGGAGTCTGAGCATAAATTAGTCACGGAAAATCCCCATATCTCAGTGATAATGTTAAGCCTATTTGTTGTTGTATCAGTACGCAGTATTGAGAAAATTTTGCACGGCCACCTTCATCTGAAAAACAATTTGTGCGAAATGGGTACCACACAAAGTGACGGAAGATCAGAAAAAGTTGCGTGTTGAAAAAGCGAGAGAGTTGCTCCATTTTTCCCCTTCAAATGGTTCCAAGAGGCTTACAGACATTGTCACAGGGGATGATAGCTAGTTTTACTATTAAACAACCCCTAGTAAAACAGAAAGCTGTGTTTGGGTAGGTGAAGACGATCCTCAATCACAGGTGCTCAGGCCAGATTTTCGATCCCACAAGAGTTTGTTCAGTGTTTTCTTTAGTTTTTCTGGGCCACTCCTTGCGAATTGTATGCCAGAGAGTCTTACAATTACAAGACAGTACTACGAAAACATTGTGTTGTCTCAGTTAATTAACAAAATCAAACAGCAGCGCCCAACAATTCAAACCAGCAGAACCTTGCTTTTGCATAACAACGCGAATGCCCAAAAGACGAAGACTGTTGCTGTCTATCCACAGTAAGAAAAAAATTACAAGTTCTTCCAATCCTGCACACTCTCCCGACCCACGGTTAAAAGAAAACTTGCTGGAAAGCCATTTTGTCGGGACCGAGATCTCGCACAAGCAGTGAATTCAGCTCAACGGACTATGCGAGAAGAACACTATCTTCTGGCTTTTAATAAGCGGCTTGAAAGGCTACAACTTTGCATAGACGTCGGGGGAGAGTACTTTGAAGTATTTTGGTCATTGTTACGTTTATTGTATATTTTTTGTATAATTATAAGCCTCACATGAGCCTCCTATTTTTTTGTATAAGCATAATTTTTTGAACCCCCCTCGTACTTATCTCACAACTTATGTCAGATAGTTTAGTTCAAAACTTGCAATCAAATTTTAACCTACCTCCCTTTAATCAAATGTCTCCCTTTAAGCATACTGATTCATTTTCGGTGACAATACAAGCCAAGATAAAAATTTTCAAAATTCGAATCCCTAAAAGGGTTAAAAACTGACTTTCGTTTAATTTACCCCTAAACAGGGATTGGGCCAACTCTTTAGGGTTTCTTCATTTTGCACATATTTGTAGCAAAAGTATGGGTTGAAATTGATTACAAATTCAAGACTAAAAAGAAAATACAAAAAAAAATTAAAAAAATAAAAAACCAAACGTTTACTTTAAAAACTGTACTAAAAAGTAAATAATACCTTTCACTTAAAAAACTCATTTATATTAAATCTTAAATTTTTAAAATGGAAATACTGCATGAAGTGTTTATTATTGTATTAAAATACGAAAAGAAAAAAAAACATAAAGAAAGAATATAAAATCATATTTATCAAATAGTATTTAATTTTTATTTAACAAGTCACTACAGTTTTACCTTATTTTAATTTTATGAATTCCTATTATTATCTTATTTATTTGATTGTTTTATGACATTTTTTTAACGTAAATGTATGTGCTTTAAAAAGTGTTCTTTTATTTATTTTTTTTTATGCATAATAAATCGAGAGGTGCTTGTATTTGGAAGATATCAAAACGCTGTTACCAAGTGTGGATAGAGGGAGGGGCAATATACTTCTCCTGCTTCTCCACCCTTTGACTGGGCGTCTCTTACGTTCTGCGCATGCTCAGTGATTCAGTTCCACCTTGGCCAGGATCTTGGCGGTTATTTATAAGTTCAGTTTGAATCTTCATGCTGGAAGGCAACGGATCTGTTTTTGGCATTTCCAGAATAATTTTCTTTGTGAGTTTGGTCCTTTATGTGAATATTAAAATAATTCTTTTTAAATTCAAATTAATTAATTCAGAGATGTACATTTTTTTATATACTTGGATTTTATCTTTCATTTCTTTTTAAATTAAATCTTATAAACTATTTCCTCTTCGCGTTCGTGGTAATGGCCGTTATTTTTATATAGGCCTAATATTTCAAACTTTGATATTTATTAGGAGCTCGAACTGAAATGAAAATACTTAAAGACTTAATATCTTAACGCAGTTCAATTATAATTTAGACTAGCTTTTTCTTTCTCGAAAGTCAGTTCTTATTAAAGCAAAATTTTCACTTTAGTTTATAAATTTGGATGTAATTTTGCTTACGGAAAGTACCGTACTGAATAGCTTTCTCGGTTCCATGGAGATGCTTTTCATTATATTTTTCATTGTACGTTTAAAAAATAAAAACCGTTAAGTGTGTTCAGCCATTAAGTAGGCCTACGAGTTGTAAGGTGCGGTCACTTCGCCACCAAAGTTGTACAACAAGAAAAGCGGTTTATTCTTACAGATATTTAAGAGAAATATTAATGTAAAAGGCGCAATTTCTTAATTCACGTGACTCGATTAATATTCATAACTTACTTTAAAGATCGACTAAGCTGGCTGAACCTTTTGTACCGACTTCTGTGAGGCCTTTAAAATGGCTGATGGCGGGAGAACATGTAGAATGTGAATCATGTAACTATAAATTTAGACTTAATTTTAAATTCGGTTTAGAACGAAATCATGCTGACGCATTGTTTATTTTCTCGAGTAGGTAATTATAGGTGCTCTTTCACGGTGCTTGTAATTAAATTTATTCATTTTTGGATTTTAGTTTCTTACATATAGAAATCCTGCTGCAAGCTTTTCCGGAGTTTTTTGATTGAATGTTAAGAACTGTTAAATATGTTCAGCCATGATTTTTAAACTCAGCATGACTCACCAGTTTTAATCTTTCATTATCACTATTAATAATATTACGCTAAAATTGTCGAGTTATTAGTGACATTACTCGAAATCTTAATTCTAAAGTTAATTCGGGAGGCTTATTGGTGATTAAAATTTTATTTTTTAGTGGTGTCGACTTCCATGTACCAAGAACTAGTGGAATCTGGTCCCGTACCAAGAACTGGTGGATCTGATGTCCTTTTTCCCGTTCGACCCATGAATTCGTCGGATGATGGAATGCGCAATCTTTTAAAAAAGATGAGTATAGATTATCCTTTCTTCCTTATCCTGTCTTGTCTGAGAGCCATGTTTTCCACTAGGACAACAAAATTACGGTTGACACTCAAACACTTAGCGATAGGGAAATCGTAATTCCCCCGTCCTAACTCCCCTCAAACACAAACAATTCAAAACACTTGTGGGAATATGGCTCTAAATCTTTTTTTTTTTTTTTTTAATATCGTCAGCGTACTTGGGGATAAAGATCTTTAATTTTTAAGCACAGACAATCACAAAGTAATTTTAATTCTTGTTTATGATGGGCGGGAGAGTTAATTTTAATTTTTTAATTGGGAGTTTGAAAATTTTAGATTTAAGATTTTTTTTTTTGTTTTCAGCTGACTGAGGTTTTAACTTCCAATTAAAAATCCAATTGAGGAAACATAAACTGCTGAGATATTTAATATTAAAAATTAAATAAAATTTTTAAATATTAATATTTTAATCTACAAATTAAAATTTTTAAAATTCTATTTCTTTAATCTAGCAAAAAGAATTAACTTTTTGGAGAGCTTACTTTAACATTTACCTTAGTTTTCAATTAACTGTAAGCATTATTGAAAATACTTCTTTGTTGCATAAAAGTTAAATTAGCACAAATTCAAATTAGACTGCTGAAAATTTTTACAAGTTAGCAAAATTACTTAAATGCATTTCGTGGGTGACAATTTTCAAATTTGGAGTGACGTGACGTGTGACATTGAGCTGTGATGACAACTTAGCGGAAGAGGAACTACGATGGAATGGGTATCTGGTTGGTTTTAGGGAAATGGTAATGCTTTATCTCTAGGAAAATCATCCAGGCAGATACCCCGACGAGGGACTCTTAAGGTGTAATAGTTAAGTTTTGGGACATATTCGTGGTTGTCTGTGCTGTGATTACCAAATAGTAATCTGCATTTAAAGTTTAAGTTAAATTAGATTGTAGGTTAATTATAAAAAATATTAAATTTTGGGATAATTCTCGTGCAGCTCCCCCCATTCATGAAAATTAAGCTATTTTTTTCCCATGTCAATTTTTAAATCTATTGCAACTGATTTAATTCTATAAAAGTGAAGATACGGGTATGCAATGTTTGGTAATCGCATAAATTTGAACGTAGTAGCTAGTTCAGCTTAAATTTAGGTAGGGAAAGGCGAACCACTTTCCCTCCACGTGGGACCCTCAGTAGTCCGAAGAGGACAGCAGCGCACGAAGATAGGTGTTAACAACACATGTACTTAAAGGACGGGGAAAGACCTCGCTATCCTTTTATATTGAAAGTGGGTGTCGAAGGCCTTTCAGGGTATCTTGTTGTGTTAACTTTTCAGGTGCAGAAGACAACTTTTTGGCGACTGAAGACAACGACGACATAACACAAATACATGTACACACTCAATAACATGCACTTTATTATAAGTTAGTTTTAAGTAGTTCTAGATTTAAGTAATACTTAAAATTCAAATTTAAACACTTATAATTCTTCCCTGTCCCCATAGCTTTTAAAATATATTTTCACATTCTAAAAATACTCAAAATTTAATGTACATATTTTTTAAACTTGAGCGGTTGCTGTCTGTCTCGATTAATGAGGAACCGGGGCGGACAGCAAACACAGGATAACACTTAGCTATTACTGCCTAGAAACTATGGCTTGGTGATGAGTGAACCGTGTCAAGGCAGTAAACACAGGGACCACAACATTCTGTAGACACGTCAATTAGCGTGTTCTACTGCACACTCTCCCTTGATGTTGGTGTGAATCCATAAGGTTAGTTTGGTTTCATTCCAACAGCCCTTGTACCATGCCTTCTCAGGCGGTATGCATTCTGCTGTATACTGGTGCTGGCCCATTTGTCTGTCTATCTCGATTGCCCATTACTAACCATGGCTGGTCTACCAAACAAAATCTGACTTCGGATTTCTACTTAGGATCCGATTGTCCCTGAACGGTGACCAACCAATAATAACATTGTTAGGGTTGTTAGGTAAAAGCGTTATAAATGTAAATTACTAACTTCCGTGTTTTTTTTCCTCATGGTGCAAGGCAAGGGTTACACACTCACTATTTTGAGGTTACTACTTACCAATTCGTAAGTGTTGGTAAAAGCGATCTTAGTTTGTAAACATTGTGCGTACAGCTTGGTTCCTGCGTGTAAAGGGAAGCTTGCTGTCTGGCAATCTGTTTTAAGTTTAAGATCTGTGTGTAGGTTTTAAGGTTCGTAATGGTGAGTAATAGAATATTTAATCTAGATAAGTTTATATTTATGCATTTTAGGACTACTTAAGTTAATGTTTAAGTATATTTAAGACTACTTAAATTTTTGTTATAAACAAATTATAATACTTTTTTCCAAATTTTACAGGTTAAAAAATTGACTTTGGATAGGAGGTTCCAATCTGTTCCTGAAAGAGCATTTATCCTACTACTACCAAATGCTTTCCTTTACAAACATAACGTGTGGTTTAACATATTTTACATGCATAAAGAAAACGTGAATTTTCCCTAAGGCAAAATTTATAAATGAAGCTAGATATTTTGTTTTGTATTTTAACTTTACATGGAACTATTAGATACTTTGTCTAATATTTTGTTTAATAATATTCAATGAACATTATTAATAAATGGATCACGTTTTCTTCATGCAGCACCTATAAGACATAAATTAATATTTGCATTTTTTTTTGTTTAATCTTAGATGAAGCCACCCAAGTTACGTTTCAAAATCAAAGATAAAAAGTCGCAATCTCAAGATTGTAAGTATTAGTTATTTTTTAAGAAAAACTATTTTGATTTCATTACGCATGTAGCGTATTTACTTTATTTCAGAGATCGTAATAGAGATGAGGGGCATGAAGTTAATTTCTGCAGTGTTGAATAAATTGCCTGATTCGAAAATTTAAGAAGTCTGATTTGCAGCCAGTGTTTTTCTACAGTTTGTGATTGTGGCTTAGCTGAATGTGAAAGACTTACAGTTCATCTGAAGTGTGTATGCGGTGTGTAAGTGTTAGTGTGTTCAACTTGCCGTCGTGGCTGAGCTTTGTGCGTAAGAATTTGCTCATATTGATCTGGCTTCGAAACCATCGTGCTATTTCCTCTAATTTCGTTTCTTCAGCTTCCAGCTTCGATATCAATACTGAGGACTTCAGAACTTCAAGTAACTTTTTGAACTGTGAATGTGTTTAATAGGAAACTGGGTTCTTGTTACTGTGTGCGGGGAAGGGAGTATATAGCGTATTTTCTTTTTCGAAAGTCGTTTCAAGACTGCTCATGAAATTAATTTGTGGTGTCGAATAAACTGCAGTTTTCTACGTCGAAAATTCAAAGGATATAAGAATAGTGAGCACGATTTCAGCTTTTTCCAACATGAGCCGTCGAGAGTGAGCATCATGTTGTTGTGCATCTTGGTAATTTTGATCTGGCTTCGAATTCATGCTACATCCTCTAAATTCGTTTTTCATCTTTTATATCATGAGTGATGACTGAGGACGTTGTCAAGCAGAACTTTAGTGAATTTTTGAACTGTTAATTGTCTATATGAAGTCCTTGTGAGTTTTGATCCGACTTACGGAAAGGGGTTTGTAGTATTACTTTGTATGGGGAAAGGGCTGTAGTTGTCAAATTTAATGTTAAGTTTTTTGCTTTGCTATTGTGTTCAATTTTTTATTTCTAGGTTGGAATGAAGCTTTACTTGGATCGTGTCTCATGACGGGAACCAGATCCGTCAACTTTCAAGTGAAGAAGTTGGTTTAAATTTCATGTATTCTTCGACAACAGAATGTGATAGAACGTTTTCGATTCAACAATTTTTCCTATCTCCAGAGATTATCTAGCTAGGAGAATCTGAACACTGCAATCTTCACTTAAAAAATACTAGCTTGTGCGTGGATAAAACCCCTGTTGCAGTTTTAGCTCTTACTTCTGGATGTTAATTGAGCGAACATCAGTTCTATTTGGCTGACTGAACAGATTTTCATCCTGTTGTCACCGGATTCTTTGCACATGCTCAAGATAAATACTTATGAATTTGTTCCGGTGCAGTTTCCTCCGTGAAGAGACACTGGACAATATTTGGCGCCATTTTTGTCATTCTCTCTCTCTCTCTCTCTCTCTCTCTCTCTCTCTCTCTCTCTCTCTCTCT
>JAHWFO010031644.1:5993787-6004731 GCA_023313115.1 Rhysida immarginata
TAAATTGTTTCGTCCACTTCAACCTTTGCATTTCTCCATTGGGTCACTTTTATTCATTGTTTTTATTATTTATTTTTATTTATATTTCTTTTAATTAAATGGAGTTTTTATTTATTTTTTAATTAATATATTGAGTTTATGGTTCAAGTCCCGGCCGTGGACTTTTTTTTTTTTTTTTTTTTTTACTATTTTTCTCTGTTTAATTATTAATATCGGATGTATGGCGTGAAAAAATCCTCCAAAGACCCGTCTTCAGTTTAATTTTAATTTAATTTAATAATTTAATCTAAAAGTAGAAATTAATAATACACCGCAAATCCAAAATATTAATTTATTTATATGCATGATACATGCATGCACATTTCAGTATCTACGCTACCTTCTTCAGCATGTCTACTTTTAGTATTATTAATTTCTACTTTTTAGTAACCTTCCACAGTTGTTATTAAGATTTTGTTCACGTTTAATTCAATGCAATTTAAGACAATTTTATTCTATTAAAACTACACAATTCTGCCACTTGGTACGCTATCAATTACATCTGCACGGAGCCTATAAGCTACATTTGAACTATGCGTTTCTTGCTTTATTAATATATAAGAAGGATCGTAAAATGTAGGAGAAAAATTGGTATGGTATTTAGCAGCTCACTAATTTTTATGCAAGTGACAGTTATTTTGAAAATAAATTCTCACATATTGTCTAAGCCAAATAATTGTGGCTAAAGATGAATAGCTAGAGGATGTAAATGTGAATTGAAATATATTAAATTTTATAAAAATTCACCAACTTCAATAATCTAAATTAAAAATGTATAAACTCTACCGTTGTCAAACTTAGAAAGTTTTAAACCATTTCCAAAATTAATCAATTTAAAAAATTATTAATAATCATCAGAATATTTTTAAAAAACTTTTTCTTAAGCCTTCAAATTCTTTACAATTTTTATTAAACGGGCAATGGGTATTTTTTGATATCAATTTTAAAAAAGTTTTTAAAAATACTTCAATAATTATTTACAGTTTTTAAAATTTGTAGTTATTTTTTAAAAAAATATTTTTGGAAGTGATTTGACATCAATTTATAGGTATTTTAAGTCAATTATCTTGAAAATACGACTTTTATGTGTTTTCTGAATCACGTTTACCAAAATTATCTGGCTTTTGGGTGAAATATTAACAACTTGTAACTACTCGCTTTGGGTCATTATAACATAAATAACAATTTTAGTACGTTTTATTTATCTGAAAAATAAAATGAACACAATTTATAGTTTTTTGAAAAAGTTAACGAGTTTTTAAGTTAGGGCATAGAATTTAGTGGTCTTAATCATATACGAGGGGCGATTGATAAATAAGGTCTCCATGGCTGTAACTTTTTTATTTGTTAACCGATTTTCAAAATTATTTGTATCTTATACTCACATTTGTCCTTTATGTAATGCACTACTCACTTTTCGACATAGTCCCCATCCCTTTCCATGCATTGCGCCAACGCGTGACTAGTTGGGTGAACCCGTCGGAGAGGAATTCCGGAGTTGTTGTCGACACCAGGATTGAATGGCAGCTTTGGACCCTCTTCTGGAGTACGATAACGTCCGCCCGCACACGAGTCACCACTCACCAGAGGCGTTGCAGCGCCTACAGTTCAAAGATAAAAAATTGCAGTTCAAAAATAAAAGACTTTGCACATTGCGACTTTCACCAATAGACAAGTTTTAGCGATTAGCATCGCCATCTGATGAGAAAAAAACAAACGTCTGAAGGAGATCTCCGGTCACCAGCTCCTTTCTCGCTGGTCACTATTGCGGTTGTCTTCTAGTGTTTCAGGATGCCTTAATGATGGAAAAAAATCACTCCTAGAATCTCTTGGCACCTTGTCCCAAATCAGACGAACTTAGGAAACAGTGGATAACTTAAATTAAAAAAGATGGTGAGCCAAAGTTTAAAGTGACAGAGGCGAGCGTTGTTTACTCTCTCATGTTAAAAAGACCGTGATTTTCGCCAGCTTTTGCATTTCCGCAAAAAATATTTGAAATCTAGAGCAGTCTTATCGTTATTTGATTGGATCTCTAAGAGACTGTAAGACAGTAATGCAATTTAAAAAAACACCTGTATAGCTCTGATCAGGGATTTCAGTCCGTTGTGCTGCTTTATAATGCAATTCTAAGACTGCATCAATATGATGACAGTTTGTACTTAACCTGCAAATAAAGAAATTGCACTTCCATAAGCACTCAGATATATTAACCTCTATCAACAACAAAAAAATATATTCTGAATATTCACACAATTAATATGCACTTGGCTAGGTTTTTATTTCATCGTACTAACAATTCGCTTGAGCATTAAAGCATTTTTTATTGGGCTTCAGAGGTTGTACATTTTAAATAGCATTTTACTTACCCATCAGGACATTCCCAATATGCATCTTGAATTTCTTCATAGCTGAACAAGATGCACACAAGAGAGCAACCACCTTATTGAGAACGCCTAACTCTAATTTTAGAGCAAACTTCTTTCCTTCAAGATGCGTATTTTAACACCGTGCATGTACCCTTCGTCTGAGAGATAACTTGATAATTTTATTTGATTTCGTTGCCTTATGTTGTTGGACAACTTTATATAAGATGATATCGCCTAAGATTAGAAGATTTTCAGATTGATTCCACATAGCAAAATTTCATTTATTACTGTATAACTTTTTTTCGCGTACATGTTCTCCATGTGGGGAGAACGTGGTTTCTATCTCCTTGGGCGTTTTTCCATGCTCTCACAACGCAGCGCTATTTCTTCTGCGCATGCGTCGAAGATGCTGTGAAACTTGTCTATTCCCAAAGAAGAAAGAGCCCCTTAAGGGACATGAGTTGGTTCTGACGGCGAGGTAAACGCTGCCATTCAATCCTGGTGTCGAAAACAACTCCGGAATTCCTCTCCGACGGGTTTACCCAACTAGTCACGCGTTGGCGCAATGCGTGGAAAGGGATGGGGACTATGTCGAAAAGTGAATAGTGCATTACATAAGATACAAAATATTATAAGATACTAAAAGAATTTTGAAAATCGTTAAGAAATAAAAAAGTTACAGCCATGGAGACCTTATTTATCAATCGCCCCTCGTATATAAAAAACAAACAAACGAGAGTTTCATGAATTTTACGGTATAAAAACTTCTTGTTTATAAAAAAAATGTTCAATGCGAATAACATAAGATGAAGGAGAACAGAATATACAGGGTGAGTCAAAAGTCTGTTATCCCCCCCCCCCCCTATATACAACAAATCTGTTGCAGGCAACATATAGGAAGTTAGGTAGGGGCTAAACAATGGTGTTGTCAAATTTGACCTTTGACCTCCTTAAGGGTTCAAATCATAACTTTTTAACAGTAACTTTAAAAATGGCAATGGAAAACTTGTAGAAAGCACCCTGTTTACCCCTAAATCACCATTTTTACGTAACTTATTTCTCACCCTGTATGTATAGCGTTTAAGAATTCCTTGGAGCACAAAGAGTTTGGAAATTTTCTTTTATTTTTTTTTCCATATTAAAATTCACCTGTTTACAAAACTACCTAAATCTCAATATTAAATAATAATGAATGAGTTTTGCAATACTTTCAATTTTATATTCATTGCAAGGAAAATAAAATTTGTGAGTCCGGCAGTTTAAATGGTATTTCTTCATGTGTCAGGACATGTATTTCCGAAAAAAATAATAATAAATCTGATGAAAATAAATCTTCCGATCATTTTCTATAAAAGATACATCACGGTCATAAATTTTAAAATTCTATTTAGAAAAAATTATAGAAGCCAATGTGTTCTACAGCATACACGTTTCCGCACTCTAGACATGCAGCGACTCTGGCGGCTAATCGGGGAAGTATTGCTTTAAGAGAACATTAAAGTACAATGGAAACGTATGTCGTTTCCTCACCTCCTAATCTTACAGCATGCCTACTGGTATGACAGGCGTCTTCTTCAACGCGGAATATCGAAGCTTTCTGGCACAAGCACGGCTCGTAAAAAATCCCAATATTTAAAAGCGCCCTTCTTATATGTTTCCAGGGGGCGTTGTCGGTGGATATTAGGGTCGATCGGATGCCTCCTCACTGGTGTTGCAATTTTAACGGCCACATTGTATAGGTAATGCTATTCAAGGTTAGGCTACTTATTATAAAGCGATATTATTTATAAAACAGAAAATAACCGTGGGATATGTTTACACGTATTTTTAAAAAGCCCATACAGTATAACTTTTTACTCAAAATAATTGTACGGAAGGAATCCACAATGTGATCAAGATATGAAATACCGGATACGTATTTTGAAAGCTCTACCTTCATTCGAAATGCATAACCGGTAGTTCGTATCTTGTTTTTCTTGTAGATGACAGATACTTCCTTTCTTATCAGTTTTTTAAATTTCATAAGCTCTGTTATTTTAAAAATAATTGTAAAAGTTTTTAGGTTATTCTATAAAGAACCAGATTTATTCCCAAGTTTTTAACAAAGTTATGATAGAATGTTATATTTTTTTGTAGTTGATGAGTCGTGTGGGCGAATGGAAATACAGACTACCATAACTTAAAACGGCTTCTGCTAAAGGCTTTTAGAAATCATGAATGGAATGGGGCTATTCATAGAAACTCTATTTTCTTACTTAAATAACGAATAAATACAAAACTTTCAATAAATATAAAGGATGTGTTGCTGATGTGCTTCAGTAAATGTTTATTTAGCGTTAATGTGATGATCATCTTTCAAAAAAAAGAGATGAAATGTAATACTTTTCTAACGTACATGTTACGGATCCAAACCCTTTTACTTACGTAACATCTTAAAAAAAAATATGGTACTCGAATGGCCAAAGAAAATTGGCAGACAGTTGTCAATTCCAAAGAATAATGATCTTATTTTAGGAATCCTACCAATTAGATGTATCTCGATATCAAAAAAAAAAACCCCGCATTTACAAAGCTGTTTCCTCTTCATTATGATAAACTGGAGATAGTCATGAAGATTAGTTTATAAAAAATAGTTCATTTGAATAACGTATAAATGCAAATGCATTTTTATAGGATCTGAACATTACAAATACAAGACAAAAGGCATTAGAAAGAATACCATTTTCTAGCCCCCAAAATGCTAGAATTGCATCTACTAAGTTATCGCAACATGAAATTAAGCTTAGCTTCTATAGCCAAACATTGGAACTCTTCCATTGGGTTTTCAGATGTGGTGGACAATTTTTGAACAATACCCGTATACGACATAATTATTATTGCTTTTGAAAATAAATATAGCAGGTGGTTTCTATAACATCCATTAATTTTAGAATGAAGGAGAAAGTAATCAGAAATCTCCAGCGGAAGTACCATTCAAATTTCGGTATAATAATACCATAAATCCTATTATAGGATATAATAATTGCCAGGAAACTCGCTGCTAGTCTAAATATATATAAAAGGAGTTGCAGGGAGGCTCTTAATTTAATTTCCTTCTGCGTAACGTCGTGATTGCATAGAATTGGAAAAAACGAAGATGACTTCATTCTCAGTACTTCTTCTGTGCCTAGCACTCGTTCACTTAGGAATTGCAGACGAGGCTGTAAGCATTTTATTAATTACTAAATATCTTATTTTTTGACTTATTAGTATTTTTTCAACATAACTTATTTGTATGCTATGTATAAAAATCTGCATGCCTAATATCATGGTGCGAAGTAATTTGCGCCTTTTGAGAGGAAAGCATTAGCGCGTAATATCCGATATTATTGCGTAAGTCATCCATTCGCTCCAGTTTACAACAGATTAGTAGGACGTACAAAATTGGCCAAGGAGGTTAATACTGAAGAAAAGTATAGCGTGTATGTTTTTAATGAAAAATCGGCAATGTTACTAACTTACATTAACATTTTTCACATTTTACTAGAAACTCGATTAAGAAAGCCATTTAGTTTGTCCAAGAATTAAAAGAGTTGAACATTTCCTGAATATTCATATTCAATATTAGACTTTTTATAATATGTATTATATCATGTAATTACGACTAGCAAAACAGCACTCAAATGTTATGATAAATTATCCCCACGAAATTTTATTGCTAATTCTTAAAATTCTTAATAACTGCCCTTACTAAGTATTGCTGGGAATAAAGTAATTAGAAATGTTGTCTTCAAAAATTATAATCTCGATTTATTTATTTGCAGTGTTTCAATGAAAATGAAGAAGAAAAAGCTAAGGTAAGAGAAGCTTCATGCAGTTTATTTTTCCTAAATTAAAAAAATTGGAAATCTGAATACGAAACTAATTTGCTAGTCATTACAGTATTTAAAAAGACTGAATAAGAATTTAGGTTAGAACTTTTTATCAGAAATCAAATTCTTCTTAATTCTTGCAGGCCTGTCTGTCGATATTGGATGCAAAATAAGAAGCAATCCCTTTTGCTGTTTATTTTAATCAATATGCCAGAAAAAAATATTTTTATTCAAGAATTTTCGAAACCATATAGAAATTTAGCTTAAAACCATAATGTAAACTATTCCACGTCGAAATTGCTTTAAAGCAGTAATGATGGTGTTAGAATCAGTATACGGGTCGTTTAAATTCTGTATATCACGTGAAATTTGGGAGAGATAATTGTCCATCATGCTCTGTGACGAAAGAAATATACATATACGAGGGCGGATCGAAAATAAAATCTTGTAAACGTTCCAAGGAGGAGCTTTAGCGGTGAAGCAGAAATACATTTATACATTTATTAAAAGGAAATAAATCCCCCCTCCCCCCCTCTCGAGTAGGGTAAGACAAGTAGCAGATCCTGCAGTCATCTATTTTTACCCCTTTATCTGCTCTTTTTACCTCTCCCCAAGTTTTTTAATCAAAAAATTAATTTTCTCGAACGTAATATGTAGAAAATATAAAAAAGCTCATATTTTCTTTCCTTTCTCATCATTTCCGAACGTATGATATATCACATTCCATATGTTGCCGTAGTTCTAAAGACCAAGTGACTGCCATCCCCGCAAATCCGACACCAATGGAACAACTGGGCCTAAACTTCATAGTAATGTAGATATTGCCTAGAGGAATCTGGATACTGAATTTCATGCCTTTACGTACTTAATTGCACGTAGATATGTTATCCTCTCTGAATCCCACCCTTGTAATTCCGACCCCAGTGTACCGATCAAAACCAAACTAAATAATGCAGATGGACATGCCCATACGAAGCTACATTCCGAATTTCAAACTTCTACCTCAAAAAATGTAGAAATTATGAAGGGGACGGACTGACATTATAAAACCAATAAGTAGCTTCATTCTTCCGCTACTTAATAATTTAGATTATGAGCACTTGAGCAATCGTGCGTCGACAAAGATGAACAGAAAGTAACAATGTATTCCTTCTTGACAAATCGATTGTTATATGACATGCCATTATCTTGGTATTCTTTACACTCACTGTTTTAGCACGTGAATTCGACTTGAAGGGTCCACGAAAACTTCTGAAAAGTTGATATGGCCGAATTAAGACTTTGATGGTCATATTTCTGAAAATAGAATTTGAAAAAGTTAATCCGTTTTCAAGTTATCGTGCAAACGGCGGACGGCCGAACGTCCGGATAAACGTACAGACCAAGGGCGCATTCTTATAAGTAGATTTTATGCTAAAGCTCCTAATAAACGAGACTATCGTTGTAGAGCGCGTTCTATGGGTTGGATCGTGCTGCCGCTAGAGGGCGTGTTAGGTGCAGGTGTCAGTAGAGCTTCAGCAGACGACCGACCTGTGTTCATTCCTAGCGTAGTGTACAATGCGATGCCTGAGAAAAACGTACATCCGTCGATTGCGCAACGTATTATTATAAAGTTTCTTGCTCGTGAGGGTGTAAACCCGACCGAGATTTTACACCGATTGACGTCACAGTTCGAAGATCAAACACTTTCAAGATCACGTGTTTTTGCGCCACGCAGCGTGGCATAAGAAATTCATGGAAGGCCGTGAAGAGGTTGAAAATTAGAGCCATGATCGTCGCCCACGGACGACCATTACGGAGCAGAACATTCAAGCCGTTTCTCACCTTCTGGAGGTTGACCGACGTTTGTCTGTTTCCGAAATTTGTTCAAAAATAGGCATAAGTTACGGAAAATTAAGGGGAATGGGTTGATCACCCTCCGTAGAGCCCTGACTTGTCACCCTGTGATTGTCACCTCTTTGGGCCACTCAAAGAAGCTCTGAGAGGCCAACGATTCGACGACGATGATGCAGTGGAGGAGCTTGTGCGCAACTGGCTGCTGACACAACCAACTTCTTTTTATCATAACAGGATCAAACAGCTGCCAATCCGCTGGCAAAAGTGTCTTTCTTAATCAGGGGACTATGTCGAAAAATAATATATAATTGGATTAATTCTTACTACAAATAAAACAAATTATGAAATGAAAGTCTCGTTTATATTTGATCCGCCCTCGTATATAGAAGTTATTGATTGAGATTGATGGACATTATTTCACCGTCTTTTCTCAATTCATCAACAGCTCTAACCTAACCTTCCTATCTATATATTATTGTTCTCTATTAAGTCGTGGATTTACAGCTTCCAGAAATTTGTGGATAGCTTACCAAAACCATTCATTTTAAAACACAATCCGTAAAAGATTATACTTTCAGTTTTTCTTGCATTTTACCATACAACGAAATGAATGAAACGATCCAGAAAGTTTTTCAAACAAGAATTATAAGAAAAATGTCGTTTCGCTCAGTACAATGATTGGAATCACTATAAGAGCTAGTCCTATATATCAATTAACTAATTTTGTTATTGTTAAATTAATATTTTGAATTATATACGTAGCATCTGATTATTTTTTTTTAGGAAGTAAAGCTTTATACAGAATGTGGCCTCGATGTAGCTGATGCTGGTGATGAAGTAAGGTTGTTTTTTTATTTATTTTATATTAGTGGATTATATGATTATTAAAGTTAATTAATTTGTTTTCAGAAAAAAATGTACGAAATAGCTCCCTGTGTCATGGAAAAGTATGGAGTGGTAAGTATTGAATATAAAGTGAATGTCTTAAGAGTAGTAATGAAATATACATGCTCATCTTATATACTAAAACTCTTGCGTGTATTTATTTATTTATCTGTAATTCTATCGGTTTGAGCTAGCGACTTGAAATTTTCAGGGCAGGCTTATCAATAAAGGACCTGCTCTATCGCCAAAAATCAGCCCCCTACGACCCCCCTTCCCCACTTTCTGGGGTTTTCATTTAAAATTATCTGCTTTTGCTTTGTAATTCCCCTCAACAGATGGCGCGGGCGGGCGAAGTCGCGGGTAACAACTAGTTCGTAAAGTATAACATTTCGTTTCAAAGGTAATATTTCTCAAAAAAAAAACGAAAAAAAAAACAAAAACCACAAGGATATATAGATTATATAACGGCCAATTTTTAGAATCAATTTTCAGAAACCGTTTTCTCTTATTAGCTTGTTTATATAAAAATAGTTTTCAAAAACACAGAATACATATGAATATAAAAGTTATTTATAGCTGTTGCCCGCGACTACGTCCGCGTTAAAGTCGAAATAGATAAAATTGCCTGCAAGTATAGATTTCTTATTTCCCGAGATTTCGTGATGAGTCAGTGAGGGGCATTTCCCTTTTATATTAAGACACAGCCCCAAATAAATCGAGATCAGAAAGGAAAAATTAAATTACGACTATATTTTATGGTTGCATAGAAATAATATGAAGGCCAAAAAATACGAAAAAGTTTCAGTATTGGCCTACCTGTCTCTAAGAGTGAAGGCCTATGTGTTCATTTCAGAAACTCGTTTTTTTTTTTATTTTTGCTGAAAACGACATAGGTACATACGTATAGACGGATTTTTTCTTTATTTTTTAAAGTAATTCACACATAGAAGGGTCCTAAAACTATGCATTGACACATTTTTTATGGAAATGGCTAAGCTTTTTTTGGAGAAATTAATATTTTTTGGAAAAAATGCAGAAATGGCAGAAGCATTCATTTAATTCATTTGTGTCACCCCAAACACAATGTAAACGACATTAATATCAGAATGTTTAGATAGTAAATGGTCATCCAACTCCACTGAAAAATGAAGCTAAAGTTTCTAGCTCCCGATAGGGGGGTAACTCAATTGAAAAATAGCGCTGCATGTACAATCGGACTAAAAACGCATGCAGCGCCGCCCTTTCGTGAACTAGAAATTTTAGTTTCATTTTCAGTTTCAATGCAGCCGAAATTATTGGCATAATACTGCCAAAATTAATGTATTCTACATAATCTTAAAGAAATAATTGATAATCCAACTATTGAATGCATTACATAGCTCACTATTAATTTTGGGCATCAACTAAATAAATAAAATAACTTGCGACTATGCGGCTCCTAGCGTGATCTGAATTCCCTAGCTTATCGAAACAATGGAAAATGGCGGGAGTTGAATGACTCCATACTATCTAAAACTTTGATTAATATATACAAACTTGGTTGTACTCGAAGAACCCGAAATATGCTCCGCTCACGAACTTGGCGACATCTGTTGGCAATTATTCTCTTTATGTAAGGAACAAAACCATAGTGCGATTAGAGTCACTTTACGTATAAGAAGAGTATCGCAATCGTCTTGAGCGACGCCATTTTGAGTTTAATTCTTCTCTGCATACAAAGGGCTGTATGGAGATTACGTTGTTTTGTGAACATTTTTTCAAAGTATTCACGCCGCATTTCGAGTAAAATGTTATGATGTAATATTTTACGATTTGTAAATTCACTTAATACATGATAAATAGGTTTTTTAATATATTTAACGTGGTAAAAATAAAAGAAAACTCTACTGTTCAAATTAAATCGTTACATCACTTCTTTTTTTTAGGTCATCAATAACAAAATATAATTTGTATTTCGTTAACTTATA